>PVKU01012433.1:0-35457 GCA_004027475.1 Anoura caudifer
GTAATTCTCAGTATGTTCCTTGTAGCTTCCCTGTAGTTTTTGGTAATTCTCACTGAGCTCATTGAGCCTCCTTATAACCATTGTTTTGAACTCAATATCTGATAGTTGACTTGCCTCTATTTCATTTTGTATTCATTCTGAGGATTCCTCCTTCCTTTCATTTGGGGTTTGTTTCTTTGTCTTCCCATTATTTGTAAGAATAATTGTTTGCTTCTCCCTTGTTTGCTTCTCCTTCTTAATTTGATCTGGTATGACTTCCTGAGTTTGTGGTGTGAACTTCTGTGGTATGAGACCTGTGAGATTCACTGGTGCAGTCTCCTTGATCTCCTGAACTTGATTCTCTTGGAATCCCCTTTATTCCATTTATGTTGGCTCTTCTGATGTAACTGGGTTTTGGTTGTTGTTGAGTCATTCTTTGGTGGTTCCTTCCCTCCACCTGGTTGATTGAGAGTCACTCTGCCCACCATGTCTTGTGTGCTGTTGTGCAGGTGCTGGTAGGACAAAACCACAAAGTCCAAAGAACAGACCCACATCTCCAAAAAAATACCTCCCTCCCATAATCCCACTATCAGCAACAAATGAACCAGTATTAATAAGGGTGTAAAGAGATGAAGACTATTATAAGAAAGGAGAGAAATAAACTTTAGCATAAAATCTGTGACGTAATATGCACAAACTTGTTAGACAAGAAATGAATGTTAAAAAGCTATGCAGGAAAGAAAATATTGCCCCCTGCCTGTGTGGCTAAGTGGATTGAGTGCCAGCCTGGAAACCAAAGGGTCACTGGTTCAATTCCCAGTTAGGGCACATGCCTGGGTTGCAGGCCAGGCCCACAGTAGGAGGCTCAAGAGAGCAACCACACATTGATGTTTCTCTCCCTCTCTCTCTCCTTCCCTTCCCCTCTCCCTCAAAATAATTAAAATATTTAAGAAAAAAAAAAAAGAAAGAAAATATGGCTAATCGTGGAGAAGACCACAGTGGATTTCGTCTTGGTAGCCTCTAGCGTTTACCACTGTTTTTTCTTTCTGAATCCACGTCTAGTGATATCAGATGTTGATCCCATCTGACCTCAGGCAGCCTGCTCGGAGACTGCCAGGGATCTACTGTTTGTGGCTGTCTCTTTCAGTTGTTATTCTAGTCACTCTGTACTCAGGAGTCAGGCTTAAGCCCCATGGGGCAGGGCAGAATCCCTCGTGCTATTGGGAGTATTGTTTCTCCTCAGTCTGCTGCTGCTTGGAGGGGAGTGGTCTGCCTGAGCAGGATGGCTGCTGCCATTTGGGGGCTGACTCAGCACCGTGATCCTGGCAGCTACCCTCTCAGCTCTCTCCTCAAAGCTTCTGTCCCCAGTCTTTCCTCATGTGTCTCTGCACCTGCCTTTGCTGGAACCCCAGATAATGACAGCAAATGAAAATTGGCACTTTGGCCCTTTAAACAGCTCTTTGTGTCTCCAGCCATCTGTCTCACAGAGAACAACCTTACCGCTTTTCCCTGCTGGTTATCGGTATACTTTTTGGTGCTGTAGCCTGGGGATCCTAGCTTAGGGCTTAGACTGCACACTTCTTGGGGGGATCCAACTGGTTGTTTAATTATCCTTCTGGTGCTGCCACCTGTGAGTGCCCAGCCAGCTTTCTCATGTCTCCACCTCACTCCTTACCAGTCAGTCAGTGCTGAAGATGATTCTTCTCTATGTCCAAGGTTATAAGGCTTCTTTCTCGCTGTTGTTCAGTTTTTTGTTCCAGGTGATTTCTCCACAATTCAGTTGTAATTCCAGGTTGGTCCTGGGAGGAGGTTTTCTAGTGTCGCTTCCATTCACTCTTCTGCCATCTTGCCTAACCTGAAAATGTTTTTTTATTGATAATTTTTTAATTTTAAAATTATATTTTATTGATTATGCTATTACAGTTGTCCCATTCCCCCCCATCATTCCTCTCCACCCTGCACACCCCCTCCCACCCACATTCCCCCCCTTTAGTTCATGTCCATGTGTCATAAGTTCTTTAGCTTCTACATTTCCCACACAATTCTTGTCCTCCCCCTGTCTATTTTCTACCCACCATCTATGCTACTTATTCTCTACCTTTTCCCCCACTCTCCTCCTCCCACTCCCCTGTTGCTAACCCTCCATGGGATCTCCATTTCTGTGTTTCTGCTCCTGGTCTAGCTGTTTGCTCAGTTTGCTTTTGTTTTAAGTGTGGTTGTTAATACCTGTGAGTTTGCTGTCTTTTTACTGTCATATTTTTTTATCTTCTTTTTCTTAGATAAGGCCCTTTAACATTTCATATAACAAGGGCTTGGTGATGATGAACTCCTTGAACTTGACCTTATCTGAGAAGCCCTTCATCTTCCCTTCCATTCTAAATGACAGCTTCGCTGGATAGAGCAATCTTGGATGTAGGTCCTTGCCTTTCAAGACTTCAAATACTTCTTTCCAGCCCCTTCTTGCCTGTAAGGTTTCTTTTGAGAAATCAGCTGAGAGTCTGATGGGAACTCCTTCGTAGGTAACTCTGCCTTTATCCCTTGCTGCTTCTAGAATTCTCTCCTTCATTTTAATCTTGACTAATGTAATTATGATGTGCCTTGGGGTATTCCTCCTTGGGTCCAACTTCTTTGGGACTCTCTGAGCTTCCTGGACTTCCTGGTAGTCTGTTTCCTTTGCCAGATTGGGAAAGTTCTCCTTTATTATTTGTTCAAATAAGTTTTCCACTTGTTGCTCTTCCTCTTCCCCTTCTGGTACCCCTATAATTTGGATGTTGGGATGTTTAAAGATGTCCTGGAGGTTCCTAAGCCTCTCCTCATTTTTTTGAATTCTTGTTTCTTCGTTGTTTTTTGTTTGGTTGTTTCTTTCTTCCTTCTGGTCCACTCCATTGATTTGAGTCCCAGTTTTCCTCCCATCAATATTGGTTCCCTGTGCATTTTTCATTTCATTTATTGTAGCCTTCATTTGTTCATCTAATTTGCGACCAAAATCAAGCAATTCTGTGAGTTTCTTAATACACCAGAACTTTGAACTGTGCTTCTGATAGGTTGGCTATCTCTCATTCGCTTAGATGAATTGGCTCTGGGGCTTTGATTTGTTCTCCTGTTTGAGCCATTTTTGGTTTTGGGGTTTTTTTTTTGTTTTGTTTTGTTTTTGGTCTGGTTGCAGCTGTTACGTAGTGAGGGGCAGGGCCTTAGGTGTTCACCAGGACGGGGCAACCCAATTGCTGAGTTGTGACGCTGGATGTGGGGGTGGGGTCAGAGAGGGAACAGTGGCACTTGCTCTGGTCCCTCTTGGATTCCAGTCCCTTCTGCCGCTTTCCCCAAGCAAATTGGGCCCTTCTGGTGCTGATTTCCATGTGGGTGGGCTTGTGTACATTTTAGGAACCTGTGGGTCTCTCCATCGAATTCTCCTGTGAGGCTGGGATTCTCTCCCAGCACCTCATCCTCCTCAAGTGTTTTCAATCGGTGCTTTTAGGTTGTATTTCCCAGCACTGGGGCCCTGCATTGCACAGTCTGTCTTGCTGCCAGTTTTCACATGGTGTATCTGCACGCAAATGTGTGACCGTGGTCAGCCTCCTTGTGAGCCTCGTTTGGTCTGCTTGTTGCCTC
The DNA here is from genome assembly GCA_004027475.1 of Anoura caudifer. NCBI lineage: Eukaryota > Metazoa > Chordata > Mammalia > Chiroptera > Phyllostomidae > Anoura > Anoura caudifer. The sequence continues at coordinate 3,589 of PVKU01012433.1, forward strand.
CCTGTGCTCAGTAACCGCCACCTGTTTACCTGGGGTGTGCCATCCGCCCCCTGTGTACCCAGGACCAGTAGCCACTGCTTTTTCCTGCTGTGACCCCTCTCCGCTGGCTGCCAACTCCACCCCTCTTACCGGTCTGGGTGAATCGTTGTCGGACTTCCATACAGTTCAGTTTTCTATCTGTTCTGGTTGGGGTTTTTTTGGTTCTATATTTTTGTTGTCCTTAATCTTGGTTGTGAGAGGAGGCACAGTGTATCCACCTATGCCTCCATCTTGGCCGGAAGTCTCCATATTTTTCTATTAATACTCTAATATGAGGATGTTTTGGGATTTCACATAATTTCAAATAAGCTAACAAAGTTATCCATTGAAACCCAACATGAGAATCACCAGAAAATTGGTCACCTTCCGTCCATTTCCCCTACCTAGTTTTTCCCAATATTTCAAGTAAGGAACAAATCATATAATTTCATAGGTTCAGGCAAATATTAACCTTTGAAGTGTGTTATTTTATGGAAAAAACCATAAAGATTTGTTGGCCAACCCTATAAAATAGTCTCCATTCATTTCACACTTCTGATCAATGGGACATGTCCTACTGGAGCCCCCAGTTGAAAACATGACAAGATTTTATTTAGGTTCAGTGAAAGAGAGCAGTGATTTAGTGGGTCTGACATGAGCCGAGGAGGGGAAACAACTGAGCTTTCCCTATGCGTCATCACCCAACTTCAGCATCGATCTCCGTGATGAGTCTAGGCTCCCCAGCGAAGACATGTGACCTATTCCCAAATCATACATTTTTATATTGATAGAGCACATGGAAGTGAAGTAGCTCTATAAAAATTTAACACTGTTCAAGCATGCAAACCCATAAAATTTCTCTAACCTTTCATATTTAAGTGTCAGAGTAATAATGATAATATCTGGGTTTAAAGTAGCTCCTTGACATCAGCAAATTTAGATCTTATTTTATTTTGCCTTTTCCATTTCATGCAAATGTGTATATTGAACCATGTTCAGCCTTTCTAATTGCCCAGGTCTTGGCGATATAAAAAGCAGATCCAGTATATTTGTTACCTCCAGTGCAGGGATGTCTTTCATTACGAAAATATGTTTGATGATGAGCATCAGTAGCTTAGAGAAGAGGAGAGTCAACAATGTGGAGTATATTTACATCGAAATGAGATTATTTTCTCTACAGCGATCCTTCCTTAGAGATGAGAGGGATTCTAGTAGCTTGCAGTCCAAACCCTTTGGAGAGAGAGATGATGGAACCTCTGAGGCTAGGTTAAGTGATTTCCCTAAGTCACTGAGCTGGAGCCAGAGGCGGAGAGTACCTAGAGGTCCCATTTCTTGACATAAATGATAACATTGGATAGATTTAAGCGAAATGAGGGCTTAGTTGGAGGCGGGGCATTCAGAACATCATTCTGCTTTTCTCATGATGTTATTTCAGAGGCTAGTGAGCTCTTTTGCTTGCTTATACGATTCACACCCAAACACAGTAGGATACATAGATAATAGGATGTCTCTTTATATTTGTATTTTTTTATATAAAAGATTGTGGCTGAAATGGAGTAAAAAGACATCTTCTCAGAAAAATTCTTTACATGCAGAAAGTTTTGCAAGTTTGCAGAACTGGACTTAATTGTCTCTAACATCTTATCTATGAATTGGGAATATACAAGCAATATCCATGTGGAATTTTGGTTTGCTCTTAAATGTGGTTCTTCTGTTCACTTACCGTGCTTTTTGGATTCTCTAACCCCCTTCCTAATGGCAGAGATACACACATAGATCCGAAGCAGGGTTTCCAACCTGCAGCCTGTGGGCCACATGTAGCCCAGGATGGCCAAACGCAAAATCATAAATTTACTTAAAAACTTTCTTTTTTTGCTCATCAGTTTTCATTAGTGTTTGTGTATTTAATGGGTGGCCCAAGACAACTCTTCTACCAGTGTGGCCCAGAGATTCCAAAAAGGTTGGACACCCCTGTAGAGAGTTATATATTCTGACCACAGTAGTGGGATCCAGAAATAATTGTTTAAATTGATTTTTCTAGGCAACGCTCATACTTTAATTTTTCATTCTATAAAATATTCAAATATATCAAGTCTTGTTATGGTAAATTAGTACTCAATTTACTAGAGTTTGAACTCAGTTTGCTAGTTACAGTTTCTTGGGTTTTAATATTTAGTAAATTCATTAAAGTATGATTTTATCTTTACTATATGATATTTTAGAGGAAATAGATTGTCCTCTCAGGGCTAGGAACTGAGGGAAGAAATTCTCGGTACTTATAGATAGCTGATCTTAGTTTTTAACACTTGGTGTTTGAAGTTTCCCAGCATTCTGGTGAAGCTCATGACCTTTCCTTCAACAAATACTTTTTGACCGCCTGCTGTGTGCCAGGCACTGCACCAGTCACCAGGGATATGGTGGTGATCAAGACAGAACTTCGAGACTTCCCAGGGCTTGAAATGCTTAGCTCTGCTAGATACTGGGCCGTGATACAGTTGCTCACAGGAGTATTTGAAGACACATAATGAATCAAAATTTGTTACATGTTTTGGAAAGAAAGAAGACATCCTTAGCACAGCTTAAAGGGTAAGTGTTAAATTCATAACACATGTCAGCCACTGCTGCTGTTCGATAGCCTTGGTTGCGACCACGTTTTACTTAGTTACAGGCAGAGTGTCTAACAGTCTTTTTCAGCTTTGATTCTCCCACTTGCTTGGAGGTTATATGGTGATTGATTTTGATTGATCTTTTACGTTATTCCCTTGAACTCTTACAGGATTCCTAATTGTTTTACCAGAGAATTTGAGTGACATTTGAGAAATAAGACCTGAACTATGTGTATGGAGATGGTTTCTCGGTGGTGTCCCTTGAAGTTCATGTTGGCCCTTGCCAGGGATTGCTCTGCTTTCTCAGCTATGTGCGTCATTGCCATTTCCGGCCAGTAGTCGCCTGATTTTAAGGTCACATCCTTCCTGTCTTAGAACTTGTGGGGCTTGTCTCAGGCAGCTGGGAGGACAGCAGAGAAGGTCACTGAGGAAAGGAGGTTGGGGTGTTAGTTCTTTCTCGCCTCCCGCCGGCATTCCAAACTGATGAATGCGCTGTTCGCTACAGCTGTCAAACCCATTCCGGCTGTTACCCGTTCCCAGTTTCCAGCCTCCTCACAGCCGTTCTGCGGCTCTCGAAACCCATTCCCGCCTGCATTTCAAAACTGTGTATTTCTCCGATTCTTCTCCTGTGACCTCTCTAATGGTTCCCTCTATTGCTTGCTGTTTCCACTTCTTTTTTCTGCCCAGTGCTATAAGCATCCTCCCAAATTTCTCTGTGATCTTCTGCTCCTCTCTGATCTTTCTCTCTCTCCCTTTTCCTGTGTTTCCACCTTTTCCTCCCACCTCTTATTTTCACTTTTTTCCTCATACCTTATTTTGCGCATTTGTTAAATATACATGTACTTGGCACCAACTGTGCACTTGTTACTGTACTAGGTTTTTGAAATGCATGAGTGAATAAGACAACACAGCCCCAGCTTCCATAGAAATGACTCATTTCCCAATTAATTCATAAATTGTAATTGTGAAATGTTTCAGTGGAGAAGTACTGTTGCTGTGAGAGCATGTAATATGGGGGCCTGTCTTAGCTGAAATGCACAGTGAAGTCCTCTCTAAGGATATCATTTTTAGATGAAATCTGAGGATGAGTAGGAATTTATGAGGTGGAAGCAGGGAGTGTCCTAGACAGTAGGAACAGAAAATGACTCCCTGTTTTGCAGTCACATCAGCCTTCTAAATTACTTGAATTCACGGTGTCTTTTCCCAGCTCAGTCGTTGTAAAACACAAGTTAATCCTCTTCTCTAAATCTCAGCCAAACTATCTCTTCATCAGCCCCATCTTTCCCCCAATTTACTGAATTAGAAATGTTGGTACCATTGATTTCCTTTGAAAGAGACCTGAGATTTACCATTTCTTTGTTCTTTATTCTTACCACCATCACTTCACAACTGGGTACTGTGTTAGTGATACAAGTCCACCTTCCTGCCTTTTCCTCCAGCACTTTCTTGGCCCACTTTCCCCAGCATAGTGAGTATGGACCTCTCTTTCTTACTTTTTTCTTTTTAAAAATATATTGTATTGATTATGCTATTACAGTTGTCCCAATTTTTCCCTTTTGCCCCCTCCACCCGGTACCCCCATTCCCTCTGGCAATACTCCCCCTTCGTTCATGCCCATGGCTCATGCATGTAAGTTCTTTGGCCACTCCATTTCCTGTACTGTTCTTAACATCCCCGTGCCTATTCCGTACCTACCAATTTGTACTTCTTAATCTCTGCACCTTACCCCCTGCCACCTGCTAACCCTCTAAACAGTCTCCATGTCTATGTTTCTGTTTCCATTCTACTTGTTTGCTTAGTTTGTTTTTTAGATTGTTGTTGATAGTTGTGAATTTGTTGCCATTTTAGTGTTCATAATTTTGATCCTCTTTTTCTTAAATAAGTCCCTTTAACATTTCATATAATAATGGTTTGGTGATGATGAACTTCTTTAGCTTTGCCTTGTCTGGGAAATATTTTATCTGCCCTTCCATTCTAAGTGATAGCTTTGCTGGACAGAGTAATCTAGGTTGTAGGTCCTTGCTTTTTATCACTTTGAATACTTCTTTCCAGTCCCTCTTGCCTGCAAAGTTCCTTTTGAGAAATCAGTTGACAGTCTTATGGGAACTCCCCTGTAGGTAACTTTCTGTTTAAGATTCTCTCTTTATATTTAACCTTTGGCATTTTAATTATGATGTGTCTTAGTTTGGTCCTCTTTGGGTCCATCTCATCTGGGACTCTCTGTGCTTCCTGGCCTTGTATATCTAGTTCCTTTACCGTATTACGGAAGTTTTCTTTCATTATTTTTTCAAATAAGTTTTCAGTTTCTTTTTCTCTTCTCCTTCTGGCACATCTATGATTTGACTGTTGGTGCATTTGAAGTTGACCCAGAGGCTCCTTAGCCTATCCTTGTTTTGGGGGATTCTTTTTCTCTTCTTGCTGTTCTGTTTGAATGTTTTTTTCTTTCTTATGTTGCAAATCATTGATTTAATTATTGATTTCATCCACTCCTCTCTTGGTTCCCTATAAGCTGTTCCTTACTTTGATTAGTGTAATCTTCATTTCTACCTAGTTCTTTTTTATGCTGTCAAAGTACTCACTGGGTATCCTAATAACTAGTGTTTTGAACTCTGCATCTGATAGATTGCTTATCTCCATTTTGTTTATTTCTTTTTCTGGAGTTTTGTTCTGTTCTTTCATTCATGCCATATTTCTTTGCCCCTCATCGTGGCTGCCTCCCTGTGTTTGTTTCTATATATCAGGTAGAGCTGCTTTGACTCCCTGTCTTAGTCGTGTGAACTATTGTGGAAAAGTGCACCAGTATGTTGGAGCCTTAGGTAATTGCCAAGGTGGGGCAGCCTGTGTGAACCAGGTTGGTGGGGTCTCATATGGTGTCGCCTCTCTGTGGCTGTGTTTCGGGGAAGGGCTCAGAAAGAGGACGGTGCTGCTCCCTGGCCTCTGGAGTTTTGCTGGAGAGGAGGCCGGCCTCCAGCGCTCGCCCTGACGCCAAACACTTAGTTTTCCCCGTGTGCCACTGCTGCCCTTTCCGCTGCTGTCCTGGTGCTGGAGGCCAGAGGAGTGAGACTGTGTAAGTCCTAAGTCCATTGTGGTCCCTTTAAGAGGAGACACCTGATAATCCCGTGGTTTCTTCCACTGCCCCCCACACACTGGTTTTTACAGCCAAAAGTAAGGGGGGCTTACTTTCCTGGCACTGGAACCCTAAGCTGGGTGGTCTGGTGTGGGGCTGAGATTCCACATTTTCGAGGTATCCCTCATGACTTTTATCCACCACACGTGGATGTGGGACTGCTCGTTCTGCATCTGTGCATCTCGGCTCCTCCTGCCTGGATGGATGTGACACCTTTAATTCCTTGGTTGCCAGACTTCCATACAGCTCGATATTTCTGACAATTCTGGATGATAGCTAAATTGTGGTTCAGTTGTGACTTTTGCGGTGGTTGTGCAAGGAGGCAAACCGTGTTTACCTACATCTCCATCTTGACTGAAGTGTGGACCTCTCTTTCTGAGATCCATTTTTTAATCATTTTACTGTTGGCTGAAAAACCAGTGTGGATTCCTGATGCACAAAATCCAGATTCTCCTAAGTTGGGTCTTCTGTTACCAGTCATCTAACTGCTTCTCTCTAGTTTTATTCCTTAACACACACCTCCTGGGACAAGCAGATACTCCTCCTGTTTCCCCGTAAACTGTGTTCACTTCTTCCTTTTGTCCTCTTCTGTCTTTCACCACCGTCTCCGGGACATCTTGTTAGGTACCGTGGTTCTCAGTGATTTCTCTCTCTCTGAACTTGGATTTCTCTTATAATACTTAATTTCGGCATTTTGTACATGCTAGTGTCATTTCCTGACCTAAATTATAAGTGTAATAACAGAGACATGTCTTATAGGAATTTTATATACCCTAGTTTAGGATTCACCAAATAGGTACTTAATAAAGGATTTGATGATGCTCAGGAGATTTATTTTAATATCATTTACTGAATGCTGCTATTTCATTGCTAATCAAGGACTGTGAGTAGTTAATACCGTAACCCTTCTGTCCTACATATTGGGCATAATTTGAATTGACAGTAAGCAGTAATCTAGGTTGAGCAAAAGAATAATTCATCTGAATGGGTTCTTCTCTGTCAGTGAAGTCTCACATTTATTTCACCAAGTTAGTCAAAGATTCCTTCTAGTATTACAACTATTTGTGTAGTCCTGTATAGTTTACAAGTTTTATTTAAATGTATCATCTCACTTAATCCTCACTACAACTCTTTGAGGTGAATGATGTTTTCCTTATTTTACAAAAGAAGAAATTGAGGTATAAAAACTTGAATGAGTGTGGGTCACCCAGCCATTTTGTGGTAGAGCCCAGATCTGAATCTAGGTTTCTGACTTAGAACTCCTGTTCTAATTTTTTAAATAATATTTTTCCTGCTTTATTGAGATATAATTGAAAAAAATACATGGTACAGGTTTAAGGTATACAATGTGATGATTTGATATGTACATATCAAATATAGCGAAATGATTGCTACAGTGAAGTTCTGTAACACATCCATCATCTCACACAGTTACCATATTTTTGCGGTGAGAGAATTGGAGATCTGCTCTCTCAGGAGATTTCAAGTACACAGTACTGTGTTGTTCCCCGTAGTCTCCGTGCTGCCCATTAGGTACCCAGAACTGAGTCATCTCGTAGCTGAAATCTGTGCCTTTGACCAACGTCTCATCTCCCCAGTAACCACCGTCCTGCTCTGTTTCAACGAGTTTGACTTTTTTAGATTCCACGTAGAAGTGAGATATCATATATTGTCTTTCTGTGTCTGACTTATTTTAGCGTAATGCCCTCAAGTTTCATTCATGTTGTCACAAATAACAGTGTTTCCTTCTTTTTTATGACTAAATAATACTCTCCCATGCGTTTATATATATACCGCATTTCTCCACGATGGCCATTTAGGTGGTGTCCTTGTCCTGGCTATTGTGAGTAACGCTGCAGTGAACATGGGGGTGCACGTATCTCAAGGCGGTGATTTTATTTCCTTCTCATATATACCCAAAAGGGGGATTGCTGGGTCATAAGGTAGTTTTGTTTTTAATTTTTTGGGGAACCTTCTTACCGTTTTCCCTAATGGCTGTACCAGCTTACATTCCCCCCAGCAGTGCACCTACGAACCCTGCACCTTTTCTCTGCATCTGCTTCCGCACTTGTTATCGCTTGTCTTTTTAATAGTGGTCGTTCTAGCAGGTGGGGCTGATGTCTTATTGAGGTTCTGATTTGCATTTCCCTAATGATCAGTGATACTAAGCACCTTTTCAGGTACCTGCATGTGTTCTTTGGAAAAGTGTCTGTTCAGGCCCTTGGCCCATTTTTAAATCGGGTTATTTGCTTTCTTGATAGTGAGTTGTATGGGTTCCTTATATCTTTTGGGCACTGATGCCTTATCAGATACGTGGTTTGCAAGTATTTTTTCCATTTAATAGGTTGCCTTTTTATTTTGTAGATTGCTGGGGCTTCCTGTTGTAATTACCTTACTTCTTCTCTAATGGAGAGCCTGCCCTCGATTAGGTTCTGTGACCATTTCTCTGCTGAAGGCCTTTGTCCCTGTGTGTTTTAGTCGCTAAGTAACTGCTTCCCAGGAAAAAGGAATCTTTAGCAGATGTTTTCTAGAAAGAATTGAAAGAGATTCATTTTAAAACATGGATTAGTACCATAATTAATATGATTTTGCCTTGGTATCTTTCTAAAAGCTTTACTTTAAATGGAAATTGCATATGGATGGTTGATGCGTGGAGCCTAAAATTAGCTGGGATAGTTTGTTGTTAACTAGTTACTACCACATGTTTGGTAGACCGTGCACCCCACACCAGGTTTAGGTAATCAGGCCTGTGCTGGGCCTGGCTGAGGTAAAGTATTAAAATGTCTTGCTCGGAGCTCACTCACTGAAAGAGGTCTAGGCATGAGACCCTTGCTGCTTCTGCTTCACTACAGAGGCATGGCACTTGCAGAGCTTTCAAAAACCCATTTCACATTTTTAAAGTTCTTGGGAGGATTTTATGTAGTGCGTGTTTCAGACCCAAAAGGCTGCTTCCTGAAGTGTTTATGCAAAGGGTCATTTTTAGAGAGTTATGTGGAATGGAATTGAATCTGACGTCAATGCTCAGTGTGTGTTCTCTTCCCTGGAGGAATAGCCTATCTGTGCTGCCAGATGTGAGACCGAAGTCTTTTTACATATAAACAACACTGGGAGAGAGTGAGAATGTTACACTTTAAGTTGGAGGTTGGGGAAGAACAGAGTTTAAGCCAGAGATCACCAAGTTGTTCTGATATGCACTTGAAACAATCTTTAATTGTGTATAACCCATAAGCCTAAATTTGCATAAAACATAGGAGTACAGTAAATTAATAATAATATGAATAGAGCAAATACCCGTGTAACCATCACCCAGGTCCAATACTAGAACATCGCCAGCACCCAGAAGGCCCTTAACAGTTCCTTCTGTCACTCCCCACTCCAGATGGAATTTCCTGACTCTTCGATAGCAATTTCCTTGCCTTTCTCTTTACATTTACTCCTTTTATATACATTCCTAAACGGTTTAAGTTAGTTGTGCCTGTTTTAGAACTTCATATACATGGAATCATATTGTATTTTTTGTCCGAACCCTTTCATTTAACATTTTGGTTTTCATAAATCACAGATGTTGTTGCATGTATCTGTAGTTTATTCTCTTTTATCACTATATAGTATTTCATTGCATGACTGTGCCACAATTTATTATATTACTATTGATGGATGTTTGTTTTTTTCCCAACTGGAAAAATTGCAAATAGTGCCACTTTGAACATTCTTGAACTTATCTTTTGTTGCATGTATTTCTGTTGGATATACTTAGCTTGAATCATGTGAATTAATCATTTTTGTGCATTAAACAGTCAAAAATTCATGATTTCGTATGATTCAATTTAATACCTAGGAGTAGAATTGTTGGATCATAGGAAGTACATATGTTCAATTTTTGTAGATTCTGCCACACAGTTTTCTAAAAATCTCGTACCAACTTAATCTCTTGCCAGCAGTGTATAAGAGTTACTTCATAATTCTAGCCGACAGTGGTACTGTAATTTTTTGTTGTGTTTTTTTTAATGTATTTTATTGATTATGTTATTACAATTGTCCCATTTTTTTCTACCCCTTATTCCCCTCTGCCCTGCGCCTCCCCACCCACCAGCATTCTCCTCTCTTAGTTCATGTACATGGATCATACATATAAGTTCTTTGGATTCTCTATTTCCTGTGCTGTTCTTAACTTTCCCTTGTCTATTTTGTACCTACCATTTATGCTTCTTATTCCCTGTACCTTTCTTCCCATTCTCCTCCACCTGCTCCCTGCTGATAACCCTCCATGTGATCTCCATTATTGTGATTCTGTTCCTATTCTAGTTGTTTTCTTAATTTTAGTTTTCATTTTTTAGGTTTCGTTGTTGATAGTTATGAGTTTGTTGTCATTTTACTGTTCATAGTTTTGATCTTCTTTTTCCTAGATTTAACATTTAACATTTCATATAGCATTTCATATAATAAGGGCTTGGTGATGATGAACTCCGTTAATTTTACCTTATCTGGGAAGCACTTTATCTGCCCTTCCATTCTAAATGAAAGCTTTACTGGATAGAGTAATCTTGGATGTAGATCCTTGCCTTTCATGACTTGGAATACTTCTTTCCAGCCCCTTCTTGCCTGCAAGGTCTCTTTTGAGAAATGAGCTGCTAGACTTATAGGAACTTCTTTGTAGGTAACTGTCTCCTTTTCTCTTGCTGCTTTTAAGGTTCTCTCCTTATCTTTAAACTTAGGTAATGTAATTATGATGTGCCTTGGTGTATGCTTCCTTGAGTCCAACTTGTTTGGGACTCTTTGAGTCTATATTCTTTGCCAGATTAGGGAAATTCTCCTTCATTATTTGTTCAAATAAGTTTCCAATTTCTTGCTCTTCCCCTTCTCCTTCTGGCACCCCTATGATTTGGATGTTGGAACATTTAAAGTTGTCCCAGAGGTTCCTAAGCCTCTCCTAATTTTTTTGTATTCTTGATTCTTTATTCTGTTCTGGTTGAATGTTTATTTCTAGCTTCTGCTCCAAATCGTTGATTTGAGTCCCAGTTTCCTTCCCTTCACTGTTGGTTCCCTTTATATTTTGCTTTATTTCACTTTTCATAGTCTTCACTTCTTCCTCTATTTAGTGACCATACTCAGCTTTTCTGTGAGCATCCTGATTACCAGAGTTTTGAACTGTGCATCTGATAGGTTGGCTGTCTCTTTATCGCTTAATTCTGTTTTTGGAGTTTTGATCTGTTCTTTCATTAAGGCCATATTTTTTGTCTCAACACAGCTGTTAACGTTGTGACGGGTGGAGCCTTAGGTATTCGTGAGGATGGGGCAGCCCAGGTCTCTGCGTTGTGGCACTGTATGTGAGGGAGGGGTCTGAGAGCAAACAACGCCTCTTGCTCCGCTTCTCTCTGTCGAACTCTCCTGTGAGGCTGGGTGTATGTCCTGCTGCCACAACCCCTACAAGTTTTTACCACCAGAGGCTTTTAAGACTTTCTTTTCCCATGCTGGGGCCCTGGGTTGCGTGGTCTGGTTTCGCTCCCGGTTGTTCCTCCCAGTTTCTCCACAGGCAAACGTGGGACCACCTGGTCCACCAGCCACGGCCTCACCCACCTGGACTTCCAGCCTCTGGCTTCAGCCCTCCCCGCCCAGTCTGCCCTTCTCTGCCCCTCTTACCTGATGAATGAATGTTCTTCTTTTACTCTGTGGTTGTCGAACTTCCATACAGTTGGATTTTCTGGAAGTTCTGGTTATTTTTTTGTTTCTAAATTTGTTGTTGTCCTTCTTTTGTTTGTGCAAGGAGACAAAGTATATCTACCTATGCCTCCATCTTGGCTAGAACTTGTGTTATGGTTTTGGCTTACATTTCTTTGGTTTCCAATGAGGCTGAGCACTCCTTCCTTCCTTCCTTCCTTCCTTCCTTCCTTCCTTCCTTCCTTCCTTCCTTCTTTCTTTTTGCCATTTAGATTTATTGATATGAAATACCTGAATACTATTCAGGTCATTTGCCCATTTTTCTATTGGAAGTTCTAGAAGGTCTGTCTTGGTCTCTGTCTTATTGATTAGCAGGTGTTCCTCTTTTGGGGGGGAGGGGGATAAAGATTTTATTTATTTTTAGACAGAGGGGAAGGGAGGGAGGAAGAGAGGGGAGAAACATTAATGCATGGTTATCTCTCATGCGCTCCCTACTGGGGACCTGGCCCGCAACCCAAGCATGTGCCCTGGCAGGGAATCGAACCAGTGGCCCTTTGGTTCACAGTCTGGCACTCAGTCCACTGAGCCACACCAATCAGGGCAGCAGGTGTTCTGTGTATATTCGAGCTATGAGTCCTTGACTGTTAAATGTGTTGCATATATCTTCTCCCATTCCGTGTCTCGTCTCTTCCACTCTCTTAATAGTATCTTTGATGAATAGATATTTCCAATTTTAATGTAGTCAAATTTACCTGTCACTTCTTTTACAATTGATGATTTTTGTATATCATCTAAAAAGACTTTGACCATGAGATCTTGAAGACATTTCCCCATATTCTAAGAGCTTTATTGTTTTGTCTGTCACACTTAGTTCTATAATCCCTCCGAAGTTGATTTTTGTGTGCAGGGTGAGGCTGAGTTACAATCTCCCGTTTCCCCCAGCGCACACCCAGCCGTGCTAGCATCAGTTAATGAAGGAGACCCTCCTTTCCCCGTTGCTGTGATGTGCGGTGTCACTTCAGTCATATGCCAGCATCCTTATGTGCCTGCGTCTGTTCTAGGCTCTGTTCTGTTCGTCGGCCTGTTGATGGGTTTCTGCCCTAATTCTCCATCGCCTTAATTATGGTGACTTTAGAGTAAGCAAGCCCCTCCCTCCGCTTTTCTTTTCTGAGAGTGCCCAGCTGCCCTTTTTCTGTATTTCCATATATGTTTTGTAATCAGCTTGTCGAGTTTCACCAAAAATGTCTGTTAGGATTTTTATTAAGAATGTACTTCCTCTATCAATCAATTTATTTAGAATTTTCATCTTTATAATAGTGAATCTTTGATCTAGGCCTAAGATTTATCCCTCCACTTAATAAAGTCTACTTTATTATCAAATCTTTTAACACTAAAATTCATTACTTAAATGATTTTTATTGTGATGAAATTTACCTTTTCAACCATTGTTAGGTATACAGTTTATCGGCATTAACTACATTCACACTGTTGTAAAACCATCCCCACTCTCTGTCTCAAGAACTTTCTCATCATCCCAAACTGAAACTCAGTTACCCCTTGAACAAATATTTTTTATCCATTCATCCTCTGATGGATATTTGTTTTTTTTTTCCACCTTTTGTCCGTTGTGGATAATGCTGCTGTGACCATCAGAACACAAATATGTTTTGAGTCCTTGCTTTCTGTTGTTTCGGTAGACACCTAGAAATGGAGCTGATGGGTCTGATCTCACGGTTGTCAGTGATTTTAAAGCGGGCTGCTTGGTGGCTTCAGTGCATTCCTAATGTTGTGCGGCCATCGCCACGGTATGGCTTAGGACAGTTTCATCACCCCCCCAAAACTCATGCCTATTAAGTAGTGCGCTCTGTTCTTAGCAACCACTAATAATTGGCTTCCTGTCTCCATGAACTTGCCTGTTGTGGACATTCCATGGGAATGAAATCATATAATATATGGTCTTTTGTGTCCAGTTCCTTTTACTAAGTATAATGTTTTTGAGGTTTATGTTGTAGCATGTATCCTTTTTAAGACCAAATGCATGTATATACTATATTTTAATTTTATGAGTATACCACATAGTAAATCGATCAGTCAATAGACATTTGTCAACAAAATTTTATCATTTTGTTGACATGTAATATAATTTGAAAATACATAATTTTAAAAAACATAATTTTATATATTGCTTACTGCTGTTTATAGGAATATATTACATTAATTTTATATGCTGTAAGTCTAAAGTTTGGTAAATTCTCTTAATTCTAAGAATTTATGTCCTTTAGGATTTTATAAATAGCAGTCATATCATTGTGATGAATGGTTTTTCTTTCTTTCCATTTCTTCTACCATTTGTCCTTTTCTTGTCTTGCCCTTCTAATTAGAACCTCTATTACAGTGTTAAAAAGAATAGTGAGAACAAGCAGCTTAGAGTTAACTCCTGGTTCCAAAGAAAAAGCTGCTTTTTTTGCTTTATTGAAGCGCAGAGTTTATTTCACATGTATATTTCAGTCTCCCCACCATTTCCATCTGTCTGACCACCACCACCACCACCACCGCGTCCTATCGTAACATTCCTTACGTACTAAAAACCAAGCAAAGGGTGGGGTTCCGTCCTTAAAAACCAAACAGGCATTTTGGGCACCGCATTCTTGGCAGTGGAAGCTGGACAACGTTGATCAGACACGGTAGGGGAAGTTCTCACTCTGCATTAGAAAAAGGACAGCCAGATCGCAACGAGGTAAGACGGAACGTTGTAACGAAGTGTTTAAACTGTTTTTTTGACGAGACTTCCTCCACTGCCAGAGATCTTGCATGGCCTCCTGGTCAGTCACCCAGGAGCAGTTCTTCGCATAATTGATGAACGTGGCTTCCACTTTGGGAAGTGAGCCACCTCTCTCATACCTGCCTGCATTTTTGCTTTAATGTCTCCTACAGAACTTTAGGTGTTTTAGGAGTTTTTTCCTGTTTTTTTTTTTTGAAGGATTCTTGACTTTTTGATCTTGGTGTTGATGGTTTTGAGTCCTTCCCATTCTGGTTTGATTTCTGTGCATTTTTGGCTGGAGTACCCCATGTAGATTTCTTTACTGGAGGTTTTACTTCAGCTTCCTCATCCTCGAAATCATCATCATCATCATGTTCATCAGCAGCAAGTTTTACTTTTTTGCTGTGGAACCTTGCTGTCGCTCCCAGGGACAGAAGCTTCCCAGACATACCGAGGAGCTTCACCTCCTCCTGCTCTTCATCTTCTGACTCAACTCTGCGTCTTCCCCCACAGCTACTGAGTCTGTCCGCTAATGTGCACGGGCTCTGAGCCACACTTCAGGTGGTGTTACTTCAGAGCCACCCAGGGCAACCGTTGGCTGCACGGGCATTTTCAGAGTTGCCAGTGCTACTTCAGTCGGACAGCCTTCGTGATTCATCGCCTCCGCTTCCACGGCGGCGTGCAACTCCTCCTTCGCACCAGCCCCTAAACCGACCCTTCCCCTTCGTAGAGATAACTGGTGCCCGTTTTCATCATTATGCGCCTTAAAGTGGTGGTCTTTGTCGGCTTTGAGTTCGCAGCCGAAAAGGTAGTTCTGGGGCCTCGGAAGGCTCGTATCCACATCCGTGGGATCCTCCCTGGGGTGGCGGCCCGCACTTCGGTGGGAGAGAAGGCGGACCGGACCGGGGTGCGCGACCTCTGCTCCGCGGAACAGACGCGCAGGGCGCAATCGCTCCCGCGCCCGGGGAAGGGCTTTCAGCCCTTCACCATTAAATAGGAGATTTGCTTCAGATCTGTTCATGCTCCAAATGGTTTCTTAAATGTTTTCTTAAATATTTTTATTTAAAAATATTTTATTTGAAAATAACAGTTGCTGTACCATATTACATTAGCTCAGTGTGCAACCCTGTGATCAGACATTTACAAAATCTATGAAGGGATCACCCCAGCAAATCTAGCGCCCCTCTGAGACCGTGTGCAGTTATTACAGTGTTGTTGGCTGTATTCCCCGCGCTGCACTTCACATCCATCCCTGCGCCTGTTCCGTAAGGGCCGGTTTGTCTTCTGAATCCCTTCACCGTAGTCACCCGTCCCCTTTCCCATCCAGACGTTGTCCGAGTTTCTCTGTATCTGTGGGCCTGTTTCTGCTCTGCTTGTTTGTTTATTTTGTCTTTTCAGATTCCACACATACGTAGAATCATCTGGCATTTGTCTTTCTCCGTAGGACTTACTGCACTCAGCACAATACACTCTAGGTCCGTTCACGTTGCGGACGGCAAGATTCCATTCTTTTTTACGGCTGAGTCGTATCCCATTGTATATACGCAACGTTTGTTCTTTAACCATTCGGCTACTGACGCACACTTGCGTTGCTTCCATATCTTGGCTGTTGTTTATAACGCTGCGATAAACATATGGATGTGTATGTCTTTGTAATTCAGTGTTTGGGGTTCCCTCAGATAAACACCCAGAAGTGGAATTGCTAGGTCTTTCTTTGTCTTTTATTATAGCCTTTGTTTTAAAGTCTGTTTTGTCTTGGTGTAAGTATTGCTACCTCAGCAGGGCTTTTGATTGTTTGTTTTCATTTTCAAGAAGTATTTTTTCTATCTCTTTACTTTCAGTCTGAAGTGAGTCTCTTTTTTGAAATTGATTTTTACATTTTAAAAATAGTTTATTTTTATTGTATTGTATTACCTGGACCTTATCAGATATGTCAGTGAATATGTTCTATTTCTGTGGGTTTTCTTTTTATTTTATTGATGGTTTCCTTTCCTGTGCAAAAACTTTTTACTTTGATATAGTCTCATTTGTTTATTTATTTTTTTTGTTTCCCTTGCCTGAGGAGATATATCAGAAAAAATATTTCTATGTGTTTACTGAGCAGTATCTGAGATTTTACTGTCAATGCTATCTTCTAGGATTTTTTATGGTTTCCAAACTAACATTTAAGGCTTTAATCCATTTTGAATTTATTCTTATTTGTGGCATAAGAAGGTTGGTCCAGTTTCATTTTTCTGCATGTATCTGTCCAATTTTCCCAACACCATTTATTGAATAAACTGTCTTTAGTCCATAGTATGTACTTGCTTTCTCTGTCAAATATTAATTGACTATAAAGGTGTGGGTTTATTTCTGAGCTCACTAATTCTGTTCAGTTGATATCTATGTCTGTTTTTATGCCAGCACCTTGCTGTTTTGAATACTATGGCCTTACAGTATAGTTTGATATTAGGTAGTATGACTCCTCCAACTTTGGTCTCCTTTCTAAGGAATGCTGCTGCTATGCAGGTCCTTTTGTGATTCCATATGCATTTTTGAAATATTTGTTCTAGTGCCGTGATATACGTCATTGGAATGTTAATAGGAATTGCTTTGACTCTATAGATTGCTTTCGGTGGTGTGGACATTTTAATGGTGTTAGTACTTTCTATCCATGAATACAGTATGTGCTTCCACTTACTTGTGTCTTCTTCAATTCCTCTCAGTGTATTACCGTTTTCTGAGTACAGGTCTTTTACATCCTTGGTTAAATTTATTCCTGGGAATTTTATTCTTTTTGAAGCAGTTGTGACTGGGATTGTTTTGTTAATTTCCCTTTCGATAGTTCTTTATTGTCATATAAAAATGCAGTTGATTTCTGGGTATTAATTTTCTGCCCTGCTACTTTACTGGATTCGTTTATCAGTTCTAGTAGTCTCTTGGAATCCCTAGGGTCCTCTCCGTACAGTATGACAGTTTTACTTCCTCTTTTCCAACATGGTGCCTTTTATGTCTTCATCTCTGATTGCTGTGGGTAGGGTAAGGGAGGTGAAAGTGGGCATCCATGCCTGTTCCTGGGCTTAAGGGGAACATTGGTAATTTTTGCCCATTGAGTATGATGCTGGCAGTGGGTTTGCCGGACACGGCCTTTGTGAAGTTCACATACGTTCTCTCTGTTCCCACTTTGCTGAGAGTTTTTGTCATAAATGGGTGCTGGATTTTATCCTGTGCTTTTTCTGCATCTATTGATATAAACATGTGGCTTTTATCCTTCATTTTGTTTATGTGGTGTATCACATTTATTGATTTGCAAATATTGTACCAACCTTGCATCCCCAGGATAAATCCCACTTGATAATAGTATGATCTTTTTGATGTACTGCTGTGTTCAGTTTGCTAAAATATCGTTGAGGATTTTAATATCTGTGTTCAAGAGGGACATAGGCCTATAATTTTCTTACTTTGTAACGTCTTTATCTGGTTTTAGAACTAGGATAATGCTGGCCCTGTAAAATGAGCTAGGCATATTTTGACAAGCAGAGCTATGAGTTCTTGGAGTGTTGGGTGAAACTCACCTGTGAAGCCACCCAGTGCGGTGCTTTTGCTTGTTGATTACCGCTTCACGTTCACTAGGTGTCATCTGTCCATTCAGATTCTCTGATTCTTCCCGACTTAGCTTTGAAAGACTGTATGTTTCTAGGAGTTTATCCATTTCGGGCAGGTTGTCCAATTTGTTGGGATATAGTTGTTCATGACATTTTCTTACAATCCTTTGTGTTTCTTTTGTGTCAGTTGTTACTTCTCTCTCATTTCTGATTTTATTTATGAGGGTCCTCTCTCTTTTTTTCTTGATGAGTCTGGTTAAAGGTTTTTTGATCTTGTTTAACCTTTCAGAGAGCTAGCTTTTGCATCATTGATCTTTTGTTTGTTTGTTTGTTTTTAGACTCTATTTCATTTATTTCTGCTAAAATCTTTATTTTTTCCTTCCTGCTACTCACGTTGGGCTATGTTTGTTGTTCTTCAAGTTCATTCAAGTGTAGAGTCGGACTGTTTATTTGAGCCTTTTATTGTTTCTTGAGAAAGGCCTGTAATGCTCTGAATTTCCTCTTAGGACTGCTTCCCTGTGTCCCTCAGATTTTAGGTTGCTGTGGTCTCATTTTCATTTGCTTCAAGGTATCTTTTGATTTCTTCCTTAATCTCATTGTTGACCCATTAATTGTTTAATAACATATTATTTAGCTTCTATGTCTGTGTGTATTTTTCAGTTTCTTCCTGTGATTGATTTCTAGTTTCATAGTATTATGGTCAGTAAAGATGTTTGACATGATTTCAGTCTTCTTAAATTTTTTGAGACTAGCTTTGTGTCCTAACATGTGGTCTATCCTAGAAAATAATCCATGTGCATGTGAAAAGAATGTATATTCTGCCCTGGCTGGTGTAGCTCAGCGGATTGAGTGCGAGCCTGTGAACCAAGGAATCACGGTTTAATTCCTATCAGGGCACATGCCTGGGTTGTGGACTAGTTCCCAGCAAGGGTCGCACAAGAGGCAAGCACACATTGATATTTCTCTCCCTCTGTCCTTCTCTCCTTCCCTTCCCCTCTAAATATAAATAAATAAAATGTTTTTTTAAAAAAAGAATGTATATTCTGCTCTGGCTGGTTTGGCTCAGTAGATTGAGAGTCAGCACGCAAACCAAAAGGTCACTGGTTCAGTTCCCAGTCAGGGCACAGCCTGGGTTGCAGGCCAGGTCTCTAGTTGGGGTCGTGCGAGAGGCAGCCAGTCCGTGTTTCTCTCCCTCTCTTTCTTCCTCCCTACCCCTCTGTCTAAAAATAAATGAATAAAAAAATTTTTAAAGAGTGTATATTCTGCTGTTTTGGTGTGAATGCTCTAAATATATCAATTAAATCTATTTCTTCTAGTGTGTCATTTAAGGCCGCTGTCTCTTGTGGATTTCTGCCTGGAAGATCTATCCATTGAAGTCTAATGGGGTATTAAAATCCTCTACTATGACTCTATTTCTGTCAGTTTCTCCCTTTATGTCCATCAAAATTTGCTTTACATAATTAGGTGCTCCTGTGTTGGGTATGTAAATGTTTATTAGGGTTATGTCCTCTTGTTGGATTGTTCCCTTTATCATTATGTAGTGTCCTTCTTTGTCTCTTACCATAGCCTTGGTTTTAAAGTCTATCTTGTCAGGTATAAGTATTGCTGTCCCATCTTTTTTTTTTTTTTTATTTATGTCATCATGAAATACCTTTTCTTTCCCTTTGCTTTTAGTCTGTGTGTATCTTTCATTTTGAGGTGGGGCTCTTGGAGGCAGCATGTGTGTGGGTCTTGTTTTCTTGTCCATTCAGCTGCTCTGTGCCGTTTGATTGGAGCACTTGAGACATTTACATTTAACATGCTTATTGATAGATGCATATTTACTGACACTTTATTTTTATTATTTCCCTCTGTTTTTTTCTTCTGCTTCTATTTCTCCTCCTCCTCCTCCTCCTTCATCCCCCTCCTTTCCCCCCTCCCCCTCCTCACTGTGCCCTTCATCTTTTTCTTTTCCTTTTCCTTCTTTTTCTCTTCCTTTTCCTTCTTTTTCTCCTCCTCTGACTCCTCCTCCTCTTTCTTTTTGGAGGCCCTTTAATATTTCTTGCAATACTGGTTTGGTGGTAAAAACTCCTTTAGCTTTTTCTTGTCTGGAAAGCTCTTTATTTCTCCTTCAATTTTAAATGATACCCTTTCTGGGTAATGGAGCCTTGGAAGTAGGTCCTTGCTTTTCATCACCTTGGATATTTCATGCCAGTGTGTTCTGGCCTGAAATGCCACTGTTGAGAATTCAGGTGACAGTCTTATGGGAGCTCAGTTGTAGGTAAGTAATTGCTTTTCTCTTGTGGCTTTTAAGATTCTCTCCCTGTTTTTAAGCTTTGGCATTTTAATTATGGTGTGTATTGGTGTGGGCCTCTTTGGGTCCATGTTCTTTGGGACTCTGTGATTCCTGGACTGCGTGTCTTTTTCCTTCACCAGGTTAGGGAAGTTTTCAGTCATCGTTTCTTCAAATATGTTCTCGATCCCTTGCTCACTCTCTTCTTCTTCCGGTATCCCCATGATGTGGATGTTGTTATGCTTCATGTCCCTGAGGTTCCTTTAACTCACCTCATTTTTAAAATTCTTTTTTCTTTTCTTTTTTTTTTTATTAAACGGATTTTATTTATTTTTAGAAAGAGGGGAAGGAAGGAAAAAAGAGAGGGAGAGAAACATCAATGTGTGGTTGCCTCTTGTGCGCCCCCTACTGGGGGGCCTGGCCTGAAAGCCAAGTATGTGTCCTGACTGGGAATTGAACTGGTGACCCTCTGGTTTGTAGGCCGGCACTCAATCCACTGAGCCACACCAGCCAGGGTCTTCTTTTCTTTTTTCTGCTCTGCTTGGATGTTTTTTTTACTGTGTCTTCCAAATCACTGATTCAGTCGTCTGCTTCACCTAACCTGTTTGTTTCTTTCAGAGTATTCTTTATTTCAGATATTGCATTCTTTATTTTTGACTGGTCCTTTTTATGGTTTCTGTGTCTTTTTTCATACTGTTGAGCATCCTTATAATCATTACTTTAAACTCAGTATCTAATAAATTGCTTGGCTCTATTTCATTTAGCTGTTCTGGAGAATTCTCTTGTTCTTTTATTTGGGGTGTGTTTCTTTGTCTTCTTATTTTGGATCTCTTTGTGTTTGTTTCTATGGATTACGCAGATCTGCAAAGACTATGGTGCAGACCTGTCGGATGCTGGCTGTGACTGGCCCTGGGCAACCAGATTGCAGCTGTCAGCGATCTGCAGCTTGTGTCTCTCTCTGCTGGTCTTGGGTGGGTGCAGAAAGGACCAAGCTGTGCCCCAAGGCCGTCTTTTACCGGCACCAGGCCTGTGGCGGGCCAGCTGAAGTCAGAGTTCCACCACTGCCTGCAGGCTTTTCTGTTCGGCTTAATCGTTGTAAGTGCCGCCGGCTCTACTCCTCAGCAGCCAGGCTTAAGCCCCCCGGGGTAGGGTGAGAGGGGTTCCTGTGAGTGGGTTGTTTGCTTCGCCCCCAGCTGATGCTGTCTGGGGGGTTGTGCTCTGCCCGAGAAAAACGGCTTCTGCAGCGTGGGTGCTGACTCGGCACAGAGATCCTGGCAGCTGACCCTTCAGCTCTTTCCTCAGAGCCCTGAACCCAGAGCCGAGGATTAATGGCAGTCCTGATGTCATGCTGCAGTTTCTTCTGCAAGCCCTTGGTTGTAAGGCTTCTCCCCAGCTAGTCTTCAGCTGGGTGCTCAGGGCACTTTTTCTATAGCTTAGTTGTAATTCCAGTTCGGTCCTGGGAGGAGGTTCGTGTAGCTTCCCCCCACTCTGCCACCACCTTGGATCTGGGAGTGAGTCTCCTGTAGACAGCATATGTAAGGGTTAGTCAGCCACCGTATGTCTTTTAATTGGAGCGTTTAATCCGTTTGCATTTAGAATCATTGTTCATAGACGCATATTAATTCATCTTTTTAATTCATATTTTTGTCATTTTTTTCTTTCTTCTTCTTAGAGAAGACCCTTTAACATCTCTTGTAATGTGTCCTGGCGTGGGCCTCTTTAGGTTCACCTTATTTGAGACTCTGCACTTCCTGGACTTGTACATTTATTTCCTTCACCAGGTTAGGGAAATTTGCCATCATTATTTTTTCAAATAGGTTTCAATTTCTTTGCTCTTTCTCTTCTTCTGGAGTACCCAAGATTCAAATGTTGATGTGCTAAGTTGTCCCAGAGGCTCCTTATACTATCCTCGTTTTTTTTATTCTTTTTCCTTTTTCTGTTCTGATTGGGTATGTCCATCTTCCTTATTTTCCTAATTGCTGATTTGATCCTCTGCTTCATCTACTCCAGTTAATTACCTTTAATGTATTCTTCATTTTATTTAATGTATCCTTTATTTCTGATTGGTTCTTTTTTATGTTTTCTATCTTTATTTTTATGTTTCCTATCTCTTTGTTGAAATTCTCACCAAGTTCATCCACTCTTCCTCTAACCAGTGTTTTAAACTTTACATCTGGTAGATTGCTTGTCTCCATTTTGTTTAGTTCTTTTCCTGGAGTTTTGTTCTGTTCTTTTATTTGAGACGTGTTTCTTTGTCTTTTCCTTTTGACTGAGTTCCCTTTTTTGTTTCAATGTGTTGAGTAAAGCTCCTACACCTCTCAGTCTGGGTAGAGTAGACTTATGTGGTAGGTGTCCCATAAGGCCCAGTGGCACAGCCTACCTGGTCACCCGAGCTGGGTGCTCCAGGGGTGCCCCTGTGTGGACTGTCTGCACCTTCTTGTTGTAGTTGAATTGAGCTTGGATTGCTGTTGGCACGTTGATGGGAGGGACTGGTTGTGTGCAGGATCTGCTGTTCTGGGGCCAGCCTCACAGAGCAGAGCTCACTTCAGCAGGGCTCAGGCAGCTGCCAGTTCACCCCTTGAGTGTGTTGATGGTGGATGCGGTTCTGTGGTGCCTCAGTGTGGTTTGAACCTATTAATGGGGTGCGGTGGCTCTGGGGTCTCTTGGGAGGTGCCGGCCAATGTTAGCTGCCATCTTTGCTCTGCCCAGGGACACGTGGCATGAGCTACAAGCAATTTATAGGTGGCTGTTGCATATGTTGGGCTGGAGGTGCACAGTGTGGGCCAAGCTATAAACCAAGGTTGGCTGCTGTTTGTGCTGGACCTGGGGCCACTTAGCAAGGGGTACATGGTATACAGAGGCCAGATGCTACTTGTTTGAAACATGTTAGGAATGTCAGCATTATGAGTCAAGAGAGGCCATTGGTATGGAATAGCCGCTGGAACAGGTTTGGGTGGGCCTGCAAGTTGGGTCAGATGGGGCCTCGGGGCATTTCCAGGGTGGGATGAGCAGTGCAAGCTAGGTAGAGGGGGACTTAGATTTGCTGCCCACCTGCCCACTCATCTGAGGGCAGGTCTAAGAAAAGGAACAATGGCCTGTACCAACACTTCTGTCTGGGAGACAGCTGCCCCTCCAGCCCTCGTCCTGAAGCCTGACAGTTCCGTTCCTTCCCATGTGCCACAGATGCCTTTCAAGCTCCTGCGCCAGTGCCGAAGCTCAGAGTGAGTGTGTCTGTGCGCAGGGACCCCAGGAGCCCCCGTCTCACTCAACCATGATCCCCACTGGCTTTCACACCCAAAAATTATGGAGACCTCTCTTCCTGGCCCTGGAATCCTGGGCTGGGGGCTCTGCTGTGGGCCTGAGACTCTTTGCTTCTCAGGGGGGACCTCCACAGCCGAAATATTCCTCCCTGTTTCACCACCACCCGTGGACGTGGGACCAGCCCTTTCCATGTCTCTGCGCCTCCTGGTCTTGATGTGGCTTCTCCTTTATATTCTTAGTTACTAGCACTTCTATTTAGCTAGATTTCAGGCAGTTCTGGGTGATGGTTGTTCTGTAGTTGTAATTTTGATGTGGTTGTGGGAGGTTCCAATTACTGTGTTTACCTGTACTGCCGTTTTGATCAGAAACCTCAGATAGTCTTTATCTTAGCTGAAACCTGGCTTTCTAGGAGGACTCTTCTTTTTTCTTTTTTTTTAATCCTTACCCAAGGGTACATTTATTGATTTTAGAGAGAGGGGAAGGGTTGGGGGGGGGGAGACATTGATGAGACAGAAACACTGATCGGTTGCCTCCCCTACGTGCCCCAACAGAGGAATGTACCTGTTGTGGGGGTTTACCCACAACCTGGCATGTGCCCTGAGCAGGAACCACACCTGTGACCTTTCTGTGCATGGGATGACGCTCCAGCCAACCGAGCCTCTCCAGCCAGGATGGGGGAGGATTCTTTTTTTATTTTAATTTTTAAGAAACAATTTAGATGAGATCCTGAGAGCACTTTGCTTATGATTCGGTCATTTTTTGCCATCTTGATGTATCACTTTTGAAATCACTGTGATCTTGGTGCAACATGGCTTTGCTATGTGTGATTTTGGTTAGTACTTTAAATCCTTTTAGGGCAAGAACTGTGTCCTACGTATTTGATCTATATTATTAGGTCTAATTTAATGCCTAGTACGTTATAGGGGTTTAATATATGTATCTTGCAAAAAATGAAGTTAATTAGTCTGAGTCTTGGCTTTTTTCATTTGTAATACAGGGATTAATAATCCCTTATAGGCCTTGATATGATAACTTTTTAAATAATACCGTAGATCCTTGAATAATGTTTTTTTCAACATTGTTTCATCATAACATTGGTGAAATGCCATAGGAACTTAACTCATGTTTATATCAATTAGCCTGTGGTAAAATTGGTTCATGATACATTATTTTGTTTCAAGTCACAGAACCTAACAACGGTGCTCATTGAGGACCTAAGGTAGCGTAGGAACTTGAGTCCGGGATTCGAAAATACCAGGTGGCCACAAAGCCAAGTTAAGACCAGGTGGTCTGAAGGAGTACAGGCAAAAATGTCATCACCCCTGCACTCCCTACTCAGAAATGCAGAGGTAGCTAATTTTATCTCCCTTCCAGCTTCCTGCTTAACCTACTTGACCAGCATGTGCAGCTGAATGTGACCTTAGGGTGGCAATAACCAGCAATCTGGCAGGTGCACAGGCATAGTTCAGCAGGCAACACATCTGGAAAAGGAAGTCACCTGACCCTGAAATGGAGAACTCCGAAAGCCCACTTTTTTCAGAAAGCCCGCCTTTTCGAGCAAGCCTGCTTTGCCCCCAGCTTATAAAAGCCGCCAGCAGAGCCAGCCCCGGAGCCAGTTCAGAGGGCCGTCCTTCCTTTACGCTGTCTCCCTGCGTGCTGACAAGGTCCTCTGCGTAAGGTCCTCGAGCGCAAGCTTCGTAAAATCTGACTGGAGACTCCTCTGGGTTTCCTCTCGACTTCTGTCTTGGGGAACCTCAGAACACCAATGCTTGGTGACAGACATACTAACCAAAATAACTTTAGGCCTGTATAAATGTAACTACTCCTTAACTGTTAAGGAGTTGACATTTGGCCCTTTGAAGGCAACTGTGAGGCTGATGTGTCCCTGGTGAAAATGAGTTTGACACCCCTGACCTACAAAGCTGTAAATTAGAGGTTCCCATGACCCCCTCCTTGGGTTTGATTAAGTCGCTAAAGTAGTTCACGGAACTCAGAGAAACATTTTACTTAGTAGATTACTAGTTTATTATAAAAGGATATAACTCAAGAACAGCCAGATGGAAGAGGTGCGTAGGGCAAGGTGTGGAGAAAGGGTACAGCTCCTTCATGCCTGTTCCCAGCACACCATTCTCTCTGGATCTTCATGCGTTCACCAAACCAGAAGCTATCTGAACCAGTCCTTTGGGGTTTTTACAGAGGCTTCATCACACAGGCATGATTGATTAAATCATTGGCCATTGGTGATTGAACTCAGTGTCTAATTCCTCTCTCCTCCTCAGAGGTCAGTGGTGGGACTGGGAGTTCCAACCGTCTACTCACATGGTTAGTTCATCTGGTGACCAGTCCTCCTCCCCCATCTTTAGGTGCCTTCCAGAAGTCACCTTGTTAACATAAAATCATAAAGTCAGTTGTGGTTGGAAGGGGCTTGTTATGAACAATGAGATACCCCTTTCACTTTTATGGGAATTTCAGGTACTAACGACAAGAGACCTAATATTATAACAAAAGATGCTTCTGTTGCGCTTATCAATTAGGAAATAACAATCGTTTTGAAAGCTGTGAGCCGGGAACCATGAACCAAAATATATATTTATTATAAATCACAACATCACAGTGATATTTTCCACCCTTGAAGTTTATTTAACCTCCTAGAAACTTGTATGTCATCTTTATTTTTTATTTTAAAAAAGTTAAAACTTTATTTAAAATTAAAAAGGTTTGTGAATTTTCCCTGCAGCTATTAAATGTTCTGATGGCTTCAAGATGAGGGAAAAGAATGTAATTGTTGTTTGAAATGAACTATTTAACTGCAGACGGATTCTACAACTTTATAGCATGTTCCATGGAGTTAATTTTGTTATAAGCACAGTACCAAAGTGATTTTGAATGAAATATATTCGTATTCTCCCGCGAGCATACGAATCTGCGATGCTGTCGTGTATCCACGCTGTGAGCACCTGAGTGACCGTTGTTTTGCTTATAGTTGCTACGTAGTTTCCATAATTTCCTCCACTCTTCAGTTCTGGCGTCTCAGTTGTATTGATCTTTCGCTTCAGGAGCAGTTCCCGTGTCTCTGTCAGTTCTGCAGAACTTTTGAAGGGGACGATGTGCATGATATTGCGGTAGCATTAGTGAGGCGTAAAGTCACCTCCCATGGCTCTGTCCGCAGAGCCAGGGTCTCCTCACACGTTAGCGTGTGTGTGTGTGTCACGCCCTTTCAGTCTCTGGAATAAGAGGTGATCATTGGAAGGGAGCAGTTGTGAGCAGAAGAAGATAGGTTTTTTTTTTTAATAAGTTGTAGGCTTACGCTACTTTCAGAAATGACTGTATGGCCAGAAGGACTTAGTGCCCAAACTAGAGTCAGAACCCGCAACGCTTACCTTCATTGCTCCCAGGAGCCAGAATAATAACCCAACACGCAGCACCCTTATCCAAGTGCAGAGCACAGGTACTATCTTCTGAGGACTTGTAGGCTTGTGCTTCTGAAACCCTGGGGGATTGCTTAGAATTGCAATTGATGCTCCTTACCCTGAAAGGACCTTTGTAATTTCTGACAAAGAGCTGGCCTTTCTCCGTTACAGATCGACATCAGTAAATGCCATTATTTAGTGGATTTGGACACCATGGGAGAAACACCCCGGGAGCCAAAATATGCATCCAATAGAGAAGAATGGATCAGCTTGGCCTACAGACCATTCCTGGATGCTTCCAGGTATGTGGCTTTAATCTTAAGAGATGTACAACGATTGGTAAGGATGGAAATTGGAAACTAGGATCAAAAAACTTCCAGTCCTGAGCTGACACTAGTAGCTATCATTTTATTTTATTTTCATTTGGATCAAAGCATATCTTCTATCCTTGTCCAGTTTCCTGAGAAATCTAGAAGAGTGCTTTCTTTTTCTAGGCACCAGAATAATACAGAGTATATTCTGGTATAATCCAAATAAAAGAATCTGAGTAAAGCAGGTAGAGCCATTGAAGAAAATACAAATAAGTGTTTGACATTGATTCTTTTTGGCAACAACTTTCGCTATTTTATCTAAGGGTGTTCTAACACAGGAAGATTGACTGTGTCATTTAAGGACCTAGAAATTCATACTCATTTTTATTTTTTTTTTAATTTTTAAACATTTTATTTATTTATCTTTAGAGGGGAAGGGAAGGAGAGAGGGAGAGAAACATCGATGTATGGTTGCCTCTCGTGCATCCCCTGCCGGGAACTGGCCTACAACCCAGGCGTGTGCCCTGACTGGGAATCGAACCGTGATCCCTTGGTTCACAGGCCCGCACTCAATCCACTGAGCTACACCAGCCAGGGCTCATACTCATTATTTTTAGTCACAAGACTTAGTCAGGGATGGGACAGGCTTTACTAGATCTTAAATAGAGAGACCAAATAGACCAGCATTTGTCTGGCTCTTCTGAAAGGTATCAGAATCAATGATGAGAAGGGAGTCAGGGCAGTCAGATGAAGGAGTAATGGCGGGAGCAGGGGCTGGCGGGGAGTGAGTGGAAAGAGTCAGGTTGTCTGTGCGCAGAGGTCCAGATAAACAGACAGTTGAAGTTAAGGAGGTTTGGTGAGGCCTGGTGGGCAGAGCTCAGGATCCAAGAGGTCAGAGAGCAAAAGGCAGAGGAGCAGGTCTTAAGAGGCAGGTCTGGGACCTAAAAACGGGGAAGAAAATGTTTTTGGAGGAGAGGATTATCAGAAGCTGCTAATAAATCAAGTACAATGAAAAATAACTGTTCATTGGATTTGGCAGCTGATAAAAGCAATTTTGGTGGAGTAGTGGGGCAGAAGGACTTGAGAAATTAGGGGGTCAAAGCACAAACACAAGGACAAGAATTGGAGAAGGCACAACCACACAGGTCTTTTAGAAAGTTTTGCTGTAAAGGGAAACAGAGAAATAGGGCCGTAGCTGGTGGTGGGTACAGGGAGTTGATGCCTTCAAAAGATTTTTATCCTTAGGGTATAATCCCAGCAGTGGAATTGCCAGGTCAGATTTACAGTAGCCAAGTGTTGGAAGCAACCTAAGTGTCCAGCAGTATATGAGTGGATCCAAAAACTATGGTACATTTACACAATGGAATTCTATGCAGCAGAAAGAAAGAAGGAGCTCCTACCCTTTGCGACAGCAGGGATGGAACTGGAGAGCATCATGCTGAGTGAAATAAGCCAGGTGGTGAAAGACAAATACCATATGATCTCACCTATAAGTGGAACCTAATCAAATAAACAAACAAGCAAGCAAAATATAATGAGAGACATTGAAATTAAGAACAAACTGACAGTAACCAGAGGGGAGTGGATAGTGGGGAGTAAAAAAGGAAGGGTTATCAAGGAACATGTATAAAGAACATATAGACAAAGCCAAAGGGTGGGAAGGATCAAGGTGGGAGGTGGGGATGGCTGGGGTGGGGGGAGTCATGGAAGGATAATGGAGATAACTGTACTTGAACAACAGTTTTTAAAAAGAGAGAGAGAAAATATTTTTGTCCTCAAAATTTTTTTTTAGCTCTCATTGGCATGGCTTAGTTGGTTGAGCATTGTCCCACAGAGAGAAAAGTTACAGGTTCGATCCCCAGTTAGGGTATATGTCTGGGTTGCGGGCCAGGTCCCTAGTTGGGGGCATGCAAGAGGCAAGTGATCAATGTTTCTCTTGCATTGATGTTTCTCTCCCTTTCTTTCTCCCTCCTGTCCCCTATCTCTGAAAATAAATAAAATCTTTAAAAATTCGTTTTATTATGGTAGCATATATATTACATATAAAATAAAATTTGCCATTTTAACCACTTAAAATTCAGTGATATTAACTACATTTACAATCTTGTGCAACCATTACCATTATCTTTTTTCTCACTGAGATATAATTGATGTATAATATCCATGTAAGTTTAAGGTGTGCAGCATGTTGGTTTGATACATTTATATGTTGCAATATCATTACTACAGTAGCACATATTTATCATTTCGTTTTTGTGTTGAGAATACAACTATCTATTTCCAAATCTATTTTCCATTACCCTAGACTGTCCCTCTTTTATTTTTTTAAGATGAGGAAAATTACAGTCATGTTTATATACTGATGGAAATGGTCTTATACTGAGCTGAAAACTGATTATGTGGAAGTCAGGAAAGAATTTGCTGGAGCGGTGCCCTTGACCTAGGTGAGAGGAGATGCACCAGTAAGTACAGGATATGTTTTAGATACACATACAGGCAGGTCATCGCGGAACAGCCCTGTCCAGTAGAACTGCCTGCAGTGATGGACATGTCCTGTACCCGCCCTGTCCAGCACAGGGGCCACAGCCGCATGTAGCCATGAAGCATTTGCAAAGTGACCGGTAAGACAGAGGAGCTGAATGCTTAGTTTCATTTAATCTCATTTAGATAGCCACACACAGCTCCTGGGCAGCGTAGTAGTAACAAGCCGCAGGTGGGTGTGATGATCGACATCTGGAAGTCCTCTTCTGATGGCCGCACTTTTCTCAGTGTTATCCGGTGAAAAGGGAGACTAGAGGACGAGGTGTTGGCCGTTTGAGGAGAGAGAAG
Organism: Anoura caudifer; assembly: GCA_004027475.1. NCBI lineage: Eukaryota > Metazoa > Chordata > Mammalia > Chiroptera > Phyllostomidae > Anoura > Anoura caudifer. The sequence continues at coordinate 33,426 of PVKU01012433.1, forward strand.
GTATGAAATAATTGCAGAGAGTATGGGACGAAAGGAACTTGAGAAATAGCGTGATTGGAGGACAGAATGAAGAAGTCACTCGAATCTTAAGTGGAGCTAATGTGGTTGCTTTTCTCCTGTCCGGCTATTTATAGCTGCACCAATGAATCACAGAACAGGTGAATATTTTCTGGGGCAAGGGAGTATTTTTGAGGCGAACTTCCATTTTCCTTTTGGTTTTGAAGGGCAGAAATGAGAAGGGTTCCACACCTTCCCGTTTCCCCTTTGGTAGCACACTAGCACAGCAGCTGGTACACGTAAACGGAGAGCCCTTGGGACAAGGCGAAGAAACATGATGTTTGTGCCCTTTTCACCGGAAAGCTCGCAGTAGTTTGAGGGAAGAGCAAGAGGTGTTGGTCACCTTACCCCTTCCTTGTAGTGAGCAGAGTGACCGGAGATGATCGTATCCTCGCACGAGTGAAGTGAGTGAGTATCGCTCCTCCAGGCCCCTCTGTGCGCAGCACACTCCTCAGCTGGCGGACGCAGGTGGCGCACTGGGAGGCTGAGACGCGGTAGCCTTTCCGGAGATGCTCTTTGTTCTTCCACGCTGAACATCCTGCTTCCCTAACAAGCTGGCTTTTAAGGGCAGAGATAGAGCATAACTAGATCGGTTTGATAAGCATTTATTCAACATCTGCCTCTAAGACTCTAAACCGTGTGCAGACAAGACCGCTGCCTCGGGGAGTGTACAGTATACATGGGGAGAGATACCACAGTTCAGACTAGTGCAAGTGCTATTAGACCATAGGCAGGAGGCGTTGATTCCAAACACCCTTGGGTGGGAGGAAGCAAGGAAGATTTCTAGGGGAAATGTCATCTGCAGATTGCATTGGTGATCGTGCGGGAGGTGGATGGAAAGCGGGGAGAGTTGGAGGCATAGAAACAGGGAAGGAGGCTGTTCTGGTCGACTAGATGAGAGGTAATGAGGGAGTGAAGTCAACTGCAAAGGGAAAGATAGACTCAGGAGTCACAGGGCTTCAGAGAACAATCAGGACAAATTTTAGGTCCCGGAAGCCCATGACTCTCCCCAGTGGCCTGGGTCAAGCTTTTAAATTTTTCCTGTGCTGTATTTCAAGCGTACTACTAGCCATTGTTATGGATTGCTTACTCCAGCTGGGCTGATCCTAGAGAGACCAGACTCTCAGTTTCTGTCCTTGTTCATCCTGTTTCTCTTACTGGTCCCTGCCGCTGCTCCACTTCCTGTTTGCCCGCTGAGCACACCTCTGTTGCAGCTGGAAGGAAGGAGGTTACTGGAGAATGCCTTCCGAGGTTTTTCATTTCCCATAAATCAGCATTCCTTTCACAATCATATGCTGAGAAACAACGGAATCAGTTGGTTTAAGAACTGAAAAGAGGCGGTTCTCTGGAAGGTGTGTAAACGGCAGCGGAAAGAGCGTGGGGTCAGAGGCATGTACATTTTATCTTGCCTACTTGCTGGTTGTTCCCTCTGATTCCCAAATTTCTGTATCAGTAAAGTAGAAATAACTGTTTCTATTCTGTGGGAATGTTATAAGGAGTAAATGAGAGCAGAAATATACAAGTTTTTCCATTTTAAAGCATTACGTGAATATCAGACATTTCAATTAATTAGCAGATTGCCTAGTGCTACAAAATTATACTGATTTTCTTTACATTTCTCTTTCTCAGTATTTGATGGTATATATTGATCTAACTGCAAAAATAGCTGGATCCTACAGCCCTGTTTGCCACAGCAGTGTGTAACTGTCCGCACTGTGACATCGTCATGGCGCTCACTTGGACCGGTGAAGCGAGGCCGTGCTGTCAGGGGCCGCGTGCCTTACATCTGTCGCTCTAAGACAGCGTGTGGAATGCACTAGGGACTTTGGTCTTATTCACTAGCACTGCTACATTTCCTCTGTGTTCCTGAAACAATAGTTTTTATATTTTAGCAATTTATACATCAGAGAGAAATAATGGTACCATTGACATGTAATGGTCACTCAGGTCTTAAATCCTAGATTGGGTGGGGCTG
>PVKU01012434.1:0-35392 GCA_004027475.1 Anoura caudifer
TTGCAAGGAAGAGAAGCACACGTCCGGGATCCAGGCTCTTGACACCGTCAGCTGTGTCGTTGTCCAGGCAGGATCTCCAATTAATCCAAAGCCATGTGGCACCTTCTCATGGCCTACTGGCAAGAGTTCTTTCACCCTTCTTCCAGGCAATCTCTCTTGCTCCCAGGCCACACAGACAAAAGGAAGCACCCCAAAGCCGTGTGGTCCTTCTTCTACCAAAGCTATGGGGAAGGGGTCCCCACTCTGGAAAAGCCACGTGGCAATTCTCTGCTAAAGCCACATGGTCATTTTCCCTCACAGGGTTGTGAGGGTCCTAACTCTCGGGAAAGCACGTGGATTCTCTCTTCCTTTAATGGCTGCTGCTCCTCAGTTTAAATACCCGTGCCAAATCTCTTCTGTACCCCCATTTCCGACTCCTCCTACAATCAGTTACACCTGCCAGCATTCCCATATATTCCAAGTATTTTTGGGATGCCATCATGAGTCTGGGCAGGTGTGTCCCCATTTTCTGGAGCCAATCTTCTCCAAGCTCCCACGCAGGCGCTGTGACTTGAGGTTCCTCCCCCAGTCATGTCTTGGGGGGGGTCCTTTCCATCCCTCTGGCTCAGAGCATGGTCACAGCTATTTAACACATCTAAGCCACCAGCCAAAAGCTATAGATATGTTAAATGAACATGCCATGGATTAGCAGCTCTGCATGTCCCTGCTCCATGTGTCTCTTTCCCCAACTCATACCTGTGGGGGAATGGGTGAGGACATCTTATAGGTCTCTCTAATATTTCCTGGACACCCTGAGTTCTGGGCCCCATTCCAACTCCCTTTTGGGGCCCCCCTCTTGGCTGCACCGTTACACTAGGTATCTTCTAAGGTTATACAGCATTAAAATATTAAGTTTTCTCAAAGATAGAAGAATTTGTTATTTTATACCCAATTCAGTATTTATTTGTAGCTCCTTAATATGTCACCAGTTCAGTTGCTAGAAAAAACAACACCAAAAAGAAAAGCACAAACATTATTTTAATCATCTCCTAAAATGATAAGGATGATGTATTTTCTCTGGAAAAAACTGATCTTCCTAGAGAGTATAAAATTATATAGACATCTTTCTTCTTTGATGACTTTCTTCCCAGTTCATGTTATGATATTGCATTTTGATAAAAGTAGCACTTGGGTAAGTTGCATTTCCAATACTGATTCATCAATGTCTTGTCATCAGTAGTACCCTGTCCACCTAACAACAGCTTACAACAACTTGAAGTCATTCACTTAAGCTATTATGGGAGGTGTAATTATGGTGATTCACTAAATGCAGGGTATAGCTCTAATTTGGTAAGGGTCTTAAAACTCTTGCAGTACAACAATGTGATCTATTTAAAAGAAACTGACTGTAAATAAAGTTTTCTGACAGCTACACATGCATTATGAATATTACAGTATTTAAATGTGGTATGGATTTTTCTAGTAGCTAAAAACTCAAAATTCATTCCATCATGCATGATTAGGCATACTTTTCAATATCAGTAACTAAATATAGTGAAGATTGACACTGATTAAATGTATTCATTTCTCATCTAAAAGCTCTCCATGTGCTCGGTGTAAATCAACACCTGAAGTATGGTGTGACAACTTTATCTCACACATGCTGGGAAATATGTTAATGAGAGTATCATTCTTTTTTGTTTTGTTTTAATGAAAGGAACCTCAGTTGAAGACATACTGAACTTTTGCTAAACAAACACCAAGTTGTTCTGTCCAGAAAGTTTCCATTAAATTGTGCATAAACTTGAAGAAAATCCAGACTGTCTCTAACAAATCTCTCTTTGAAGGACCACTTTTCTGCCAAAAAACAAAGTACCTGACATAACTAAAGAAAAGAACTAAAGGACAGAAGCCTGAAAAACTGAGATAGATCCGCAGTTATCTAAATCAAGATCTTGGCAGTATTAAATATTCACACAGGAAGTTGTACCCACCAGAGAGTAATTATTATTGTCTGTCATTTCAGGGACTCAATATTTCAGGATAGTGTAACAGGGTAGAATGGGGGTCAGAAAAAAGTCTCCAAAACCTCCACAGTCATGGCTTGGGGAATAGGGGAAATGGAGAATTGACAGATTTTTGCATATCTATGACAACTTGGCTAGCTTCATAGTTATGCTAAATAGCAGTGCCTGCTACCCTCCAGGCCAGGTAGATGGACAAGGCTTTAACATATGATGTAGACAGGGGATTGCTGTGCCTGCGCCAGAGCTTGGAAGCAGTTCACTCTGCGTCATGTGCCAAGGGTGCCTGGACTAACAATGGCAGCCAGAGAAAAGCAGAAGATAGAACTGGCAGATGTAGGCCATTGTGGGAGCTGTCAGAAATGGAGTTACAGAGGAGGAGCAGGGTGAGGATTTAAACTAAGCATGGCAATCATTCCCACTCATGGCCATGCAAGGAGTAGTAGTGAGGGAGGAAGCATGTGATCTGTGGTAAGGGATTTTTGCCATGCATCTTGGAAGGGAGAAGTAAGCAAGCACCTATGCAGTTTGTAGTGAGAAAGGGCTATAGTGTATAGCCCATGTGGCCTGGACTAATAAGAAATGAGATGCTGCTGTTGTGGTCATTTCTACTCTAGATGACTCCAGAGCTACAAAGGACTTCCTTGCAAGATCCTGTCTTGCTACACCTGTATATTGTAAGGTTATTAGTATTCCACCAAGGAAATAATGCCAATCAGCCACAAAATGGGGCAATACGGAGCTTTGTTGGGGGTTGCGCACCAGGGCAAGGTTCTCTGGTCCACAGGTTGGGGGCCGAGGAAGTCATGCCCGAGCCTAAGAGGGGAAAGAACTTTATACATGCGGTTGAGGTACCATTGCTCAGTCCTCTTTAGGCGCGAGTTACCATGGTTTTTCCCTGCCGCTCCAATCATCTTCATCTGACGTCAGCCAGTTTTTTGTGGGCTTCAGCCCCTGGTGGCCATCTTATCTCACCACTCCCGACCTAACATATATAACATGGACTCTGGGGACTTGTGCCTTTCTTGGACTGTTATACGGAGGCTGATGATCATCTACCCCATATCCTGAAGGAGAAAACTGCTGTGTGAAGATGGCGACTTTGGTACTTTCCAGAGACACTAGAGAACTATATGTACAGCTGGCTTAAGACCAGTTAAGAACATGGGAAACTTTGGGGGATGTTTTTGGCTAGTAGCTTGATGGGGAGCAAGGGAAGTGCTGGGTCTCATGGGAAAACAGGGCTCAGAACTTGAATGTTCTAGGCTCCCCCAAGGATGGAATGTTGTAAATTAAGATCTGCCCCTTCCAGCATTATTTGTTGGGTCTTTCACCAAGGCACCACATGGATGGGCTCCAGTCTGCTTAGTAAAACTAGTACAGAAACAGCATTAAAATAATGCTTTACTTTTCCAAACTGCATATGATATTGCTTAAATTATGCGTTGGTTTAACAAAAATATATTGTATGTATCAAGATGATTATATGTTCTTTAAGTAGTAAATCATAGGCAGTGTTGCTACTTCTATAGTTATATTTAAAAAACTGTCACAGAAAGTCTTATTTTCATACTTTATAAATAATATTTCCAAGTTATAGGGTCCTAATTTTTTAAAATGCAGGTACAGTGCTAATAAAATAAAATTGACAGATATTAAATGACCACCCACTATGTTCCGGTCTCTATGATAATTAGTTTTACCTAATTTAAGCTCCACAACTCATTTTACAGAAAAAGAAATTCCTAGGTCCAAGGAGGTTAAGCAGTTTTTCCTAGTAAATTGCAAGGTCAAGATTCTAAAAAAAAACCCAGCACACTTAGTAAGAAAATATAAGTAAAAAGTTTAAGTGTTTATCAAGGCACTATTCATTTATTTAACACAATTTTAATGCCTACTACATGATTGCCAATATTCTATACATGTGAGATGCACCAGTAAATAAAGCAGATCCTGCCCATGTAAAGGTTACATTCTTATTCTTCCCATTGGTTATCAATTATTTCTTAGTTGAGAATTTAAGGCAAAATAAATTTGTCTAATTTCTAAATGTTTTCAATATTTTACTCATTTTTCCATAGGTAAAGGAACAAAAGTTATGCAAGCTACTTTTGGCACATTACCTCTATCTTTAAGGTTACTGAATAACATATGTGATTATATAATCACTACTATTCTCTATTCAAACTTAATTTTTCCAACCATCTTCTGGCATAGGAGTTCTGAAATAAAATCAATTGTTATTGCATTATTTGTTATTGGAAGAAAGACTATTTGAGTTTTAAAATCTTATTTAAAAGTACCAAAATATTTTGGTTCAAATTAAAAATATCTCTATAGATAAGCACCTAAAAAATGAAAGCCAAATATAGAAGAGTTGGCAATATTGCATCTACCCAGTTGATTGTATTACACCACATATATATATATAGGTTTTAAAAATTGTACAGATTTGACAGAATACCTACTACTCAGAGAAAGCAAGAAGTTATTCTAAATGGTCATTGGAATTAACTTGGCAAAAACTGATAACTTGCATTCATAAAACAAGTACCCAGCTCATGTCAGTATTTGTGGAAACTTATTCATCAGCTTCCCACATACTTTTGGGCTTGACACTTTGCATCTGGAAGTTGAGAAGTATAGGAATTCATATAAAGTTCATGACACTGAATTTGTCACTGTGGCATACTTGGGAACTCTTGCTATGTCACTGTGTGTCAACCCAAAATAAGTGGAGAGAAGAATAGTAATCTTTGTAGAAATTTCTCAGCATGAAAAGGGTATGGAAAAGGGATGCACAACAATTGTTTTATTATTATATGATAAACACTGTGGGAACTACTTTGAATATGCTTTCTCACATAATCTTTACCATGACAGCAATACAATACCAGATTAAAAAAATACATTGACATTTTTAAATAATACATAGAGGTAGTAAGTGATAGAGCAGGATTCAATTTCAAAATTGTTCATTCCAATGCATACACTTTTTCCCTCTGTACTAGTTACCCATGCAATGGTTCTGTGACCCCTGTAAGAAACTACAAAAATTGTACCTGTCAATTGATGTGTCTAATAAGTATACTCTCAGGGAAGGTGTTGAAAGGAGGCACTTGAAGTCCTCTCAACTTCCTGTTTTGATAGTTGAGGAAACTGATCCAGAAGAGATAAATGACTTATTCACTATAGTTATTTTTTCTTAATATTAAGATAAAAAGAATTTCCTATTCTCTTTCCAGTCCTTCAGTGCTGAGCCTTACCAAGAGCAAATAGCCTCTAAGAGCCATATATGATTAAAGTCTCATTAGTTTATAAATAACTTTTAATAGAGTTGTTTTATGTGCTCCTTTAAGTGAAAGAAATGAAGGAAATGTCATAGCTTACAAAATGAAATGCAGTAGGAGTTCCGGCAAAGATGGAGACATAGGGAGAAATGCTTTGCTTCCTGGCACAATCAAAAGAAGGATGACAACCAATTTAAAAACAATAAACAACCAGAAGTGCCAGAAAAATCAAACTGCATGGAACTCCAACAACCAAGCAGTTAAAGAAACATTTACTGAGACTGGTAGGAGGGAGTGGAGATCAGCAGCTCAGTGGGTGTGGGGGACTTCCAGCAAGGCATCAGACTGTGTGTGTGAGGAGGGGCTGAATCACTGGGAAACTAAAGACTCAAAACCTCTAGGCATAAAATTCTGTGGGGGTTACGAAGGTGGGAGAACCTCCCAGTCTCACAGGAGAATTCATTGGAAAGTAGTGCTAGAGCAGAGCAAGGGCCACATTGTTCCTTCTCTGACCCCTACCCCACAGACAGTACAATAACACAGCAAAGAGGGTTGCTGGGCCCTGGCAAACACTTAAAGCCTAACCCCCTTACAACTTACCAGGTACACTGAGACAAAGAATGTGGCCCAAATTAAAGAACATTTCAAAACTCCAGAAAAAGAGCTCAGTGATGAGGAGATAGACAACCAATCTGATGGAGAGTTCAGAACACTAGTAATAAGGATGCTCAGAGAATTTATTGAGCTTGGTCTCAAAGTGAAGGAAGAAATGAAGGCTACCCAAAGTGAAATAAAGCAAAATACACAGGGAAGCAAGAGTGAAGGAAGGAAAAGGGGACTCAAATCAAAGATTTGGAACAAAAGGAAGAAATAAACATCCAACTGACACAGAATGAAGAAAAAAAGAATTCAAAAAATGAGGAGATGCTTAGGAATATCTGAGAAAACTTTAAGCTCTTTGACACCCACAGCATAGGGCTGCCAGAAGGTGAAGATGAAGAGCGAGAAATTGAAAATGTATTTTAAAAAGAAATGAAGGAAAGCACACAGGGAACCAATAAAGATGGGAGGAAAACTGGGATTCAAATCAATGAAGTGGACCAGAAAGAAGGAAGAAATGACCAAACAGAAAAGAAGGAAGGAAAATTCAAAAAAAATGAGGAGAGGTTAAGGACCTCCAGGACATCTTTAAACGTCCCAACATCTGAATTACCAGAAGGAGAAGAAGAAGAGCAACAAGTGGAAAACTTCTTTGAACAAATAATAAAGGAGAACTTCCCCAATCTGGCAAAGGAAATAGACTACCAGGAAGTCCAGGAAGCTCAGAGAGTCCCAAAGAAGTTGCACCCATGAAGGAACACACCAAGGCACATCATAATTACATTAATCAAGATTAAAATGAAGGAGAGAATTCTAGAAGCAGCAAGGGATAAGGGGACAGTCACCTACAAAGGAGTTCCCATCAGACTGTCAGCTGATTTCTCAAAAGAGACCTTACAGGCAAGAAGGGGCTGGAAAGAAGTATTCCAAGTAATGAAAGTCAAGGACCTACATCCAAGATTGCTCTATCCAGCAAAGCTGTCATTTAGAATGGAAGGGAAGATAAAGTGCTTCCCAGATAAGGTCAAGTTAAGGAGTTGATCATCCCCAAGCCCTTATTATATGAAATGCTGGAGGTCAATTTTTCTTTATCTAAGAAAAACAAGATAAAAAATATGAACAGTAAAATGACAGCAATCCCACAGTTATTAACAACCACAGCTAAAATAAAACTAAATGAACACCTAGAACAGGAACAGAAGCACAGAAATGGAGATCACATGGAGGATTAGCAACAGGGAAGTGGGAGGAGGAGACAAAGGGAAAAGGTACAGAGAAAAAGTAGCATAGATGGTAAGTAGAAAATACACAGGGGGAAGGCAAGAATAGTATGGGAAATGTAGAAGCTAAACAACTTATGACACATGGACATGAACTAAAGGGGGGATATGGGTGCGAGGGGTTGTGCAGGGTGGAGGGGAATGAAGGGGGGAAGTGAGAAATTGTAATAGCATAATCAATAAAATAAAATAAAATAAAATAAAATAAAATAAAAGTACTCAATCTATTAAGTCAATGTGGCAAAACAGGTGAATACAAAGTCAATACTCAGAAATCAAAGGCATTTTATACACCAAAAATGAAATGTCAGTAACAGAAATCAGGGGAAAAAATCTCAGGTGATGTAGCAAGAAGAAAAATAGATTATCAATGAATAACTTAACCAAGGAGATAAAAGACCTATACTCAGAAAATTATACAACACTGAAGAAAGAAATTAAGGAAGACACAAACAAAAGGATGCATATACCATGTACATGAATTGGAAGAATTAACATAATTAAAATGTCCATAGTACCCAAATCAATTTATAGATTCATTGCAATCCTTATTAAAATATCAATGACAGATTTCACAGATGTAGAACAAACATTTCAAAAATTTAAATGGAATCATAAACAACCCTGGATAGCCACAGCAATTAAGAGAAAAAGAACAAAGTAGGAGGTATCACAATGCTTGATATAAAACTGTACAACAAGGCCACTGTAATCAAACAGCCTGGTGACTGGCATAGGAACAAACACATAGACTAATGGAACAGAACAGAGAGCCCAGAAATAAACTCAAGTCTTTATGGTCAATTAGTATCTGACAAAGGGGTAGCAGCATAAAATGGAGTGAAAATAGCCTCTTTAACAAATGGTTTTGGAAGCTCTGGACAGCTACATGCAAAAAAATGAAACTCGACAACCAACTTATGCCAACACAAAAATAAATTCAAGGTGTATAAAAGACTTAAACATAAATCATGGCACCATAAAAGTTTTAGAGGAAAACATAGGCAGGAAAATCTGAAATATTCCACACAGCAATATTTTCACTGATATGTCCCATAGAGCAAGGGACACAAAGGAAAGAATAAACAAATGGGATCTCATCGAAATAAAAAGCTTCTGTACTGCTAAAGAAAACAGTGATATAATGAAAATAGAATGAACCATATGAGAAAACATGTTTGCCAATGATACCTCAGACAATGGTTTGACCTCCATAATATATAAAGAACTCACACAAGTGCACTCTAGGATAACAAACAACCCAATTAAAAAATGGGCAAAATACCTGAACAGACACTTCTCCCAGGAGGACATACAGAGAGCCCAGAGACACATGAAAAGATGCTGATCATCACTAGCCATCAGGGAGATGCAAGTTAAAGCCACAGTGAGATACCAGTTCTCACCTGTGAGAATGGCTACCATAAACAAATTAACAAAGAACAAGTGTTGGAGAGGATGTGGAGAAAAAGGAACCCTGCTGCACTGTTGGTGGGATTGCAGACTGGTGCCGCCACTGAGGAAAATAGTATGTAATTTCCTCAGAAAACTTAAAATGGATCTGCCTTTTTACCTGGCAATTCTATTGCTGGGATTATATCCTAAGTACCCTCAAAGACTAATCCAAAAGAACCTATGCACCCTGTGCTGCTATGTTCACAGCAGCACAATTTACAATAGCCAAGTGTTGGAAGCAACCTAAGTGCCCATCAGCAAATGAGTGGATAAAAAAACAATGGTACATTTACAAAATGGAATACTATGCAGCAGAAAGAAAGAAGGAGCTCCTACCCTTTGTGACAGCATGGATGGAACTGGAGAGCATTATGCTAAGTGAAATAAACCAGGTGGTTAGGGACAAATACCATATGATCTCACCTTTAAGTGGAACCTAATAAAATAAAACAAATAAGCAAGCAAAATGTAATCAGAGAGATTGAAATTATGAACATACTGACAGTAACCAGAGGTGGGTGGGAGGGGATAATGGGGAGGAAATTAGAAAGGTTTTCAGGAACAACTATAAAGGACACATAGACAAAACCAAGGGTCAGTGGGTTCAGGGGAGGGAGGCAGGGATGTCTGGGGTTGGGAGGAGTTGTGGGGGGAAAATGCAGGTAACTGTACTTGAACTACAATAAAATTTTAAAAAATACCTTTCAAAAAACAAAAACATCAAGACATATTAAGATAAACAATAGCTGGGGAAGTTTATCACTATAAGATCTGCCTTATGAGAAATTTAAATGAAAAATTTTCAGGCTGAAATGAAAGGACACTAAATAGTTATTTGAATCAATGTGAAGAAATAATCATCAGTAAAAAAAACTTCATAAGTATAGATTGTAAATGTATTTGGTTTGTAAAACTTTTTCTACCTGTTTTGAAACACAACTAAATAAAGCAATAAATATAAATTTATGTTGACATGAAAAAATCTATGAACAATAAGGGTAGGCAGCATGGTGGGGGTGAAAAGGAGACAGCTGTACTTGAACAACAATAAATAAATAAATAAAATGCCAACAAAGTCATAACTGTCAACAACTGAAACTAAAAAGAAAAACAAAAACTAAGCAATCATCTAGAACAGGAACAGAATCACAGAAATAAAGATTACAAGGAGATAAAATGTATTTTAAAAAAAAGATCACAAGGAGGTTATCAATGGGGAGGGATAGGGGAGAGTGGGGGGAAGGTAAAGGGAATAAGGAGCATAATTGGTAGGCATAAAATAGACTGTGGTAGGTTAAGAATAGTATAGGAAGTAGACAAGCCAAAGAAGTTGCATGTACAACCCATGGAAAACAATTAAGAAGGGGGGAATGTTGGAGTGTGGGGGTCATGGGACAGAGATCGGATAAAGGGGAGAAAAAATGGGGACAATTGTAATAGCATAATCAATAAAATATACTTTATTTTTTAAGATTTTATTTATTAGAAAGAGAGGAAGGGAAGGGGAAGGTGAGGGAAAGAAACATCAATGTATGGTTGCCCCTCATGTGTCCCCAGCTGGGGACCTGGCCCACAAACCAAGCTTGTGCCCTGACTTGGAATTGAACTGGCAACCCTTTGGTTCACAGGCCCACCCTCAATCCACTGAGCTATACTAGCCAAGGCTCAATAAAATACAGTTAAACAAATTAAATAGCAGTAGGAATAAAGTAGCAGTAGGAAGCTACTTTGGAATGCACTCTCAAACACCTGCTCTCCAAATATTCAAAAATAGAAGTCAGGCAGAAAAGCAGGAAGAAAAAATAAACAAAGGAAAAAGAGAAAGAAGGAAGGGAAGGAGGCAGGGAAGGAGGGAACAGAAGGAAGAAAGGGAACAAAAAGTTTCCTCAAATCTGTATTAATTCATAAATGTCTAGAAGCCCCACATGGTTGTGTTGTGAATACTCCTAGGACTAACTGGCAGAAAGAGCTGGCAGTACTATTTTCAAATATAAGCTGTTCAGGCAAAACTTTGTTAAATCTCACAATTGCTTTCTTTATCATTTAATTTACTCACAACAATAGTGGAAGAACAAAATGACTTTTAGATACAATTAACATTTTCATGACTAGAGCAAAAATGTTAGAAGGCGAGTTTTGGTTTGTTGGAAAACACACGTTTATGTATTCAAACAAATCCTATGGTAATAATCCTACTAACCAATAGTCCTAGATTATTATTTTAATACAGTTTGTGAATTTAGAATAACTGACACAAGTATAGACAAAACAAAACTCCACTAGGGAGGTTTCAAATAGCAATGGAAGATAGCTTTTAGTTTTGGCTCACTGAGATTAAACCAAGTGATTTACAAAATGACATTGTCTTTGATATTCCTAAAGTGTTTAATTGTGCCAGTTGTTTTTAAATTCAAAACTGTTTAAAAACCTTACTTTGTGATATGGGGGAACACTTTGTAGATTATATGATTGTGCCACCTGTTTTCAAAGCAGATTCCTTTGAAGAGATAAAGTATTCAACTATAGGTTAAGAGTTGCCAAATAATTTCTTCACCCTCTGAGTCACATATTTAAGTATGCATAGAAAGTCTTTTGTTCATTACCACGTAAAGCTGAATAATACTAAATTTTTGAGTCAGGTAACAAACTTTTTGAGGGCATTATGTCTCTAAACCTTTTGGATTAATTGTATATAATATTGGGATAAGTTGAATTTGTTAGTATTTTTAAAGATTTTATTTATTTATTTTTAGAGAGAAGGGAAGGGAGAGAGAAAGAGGAGAGAAACATCAATGTGTGGGAGATCCCCAACTGGGGACCTGGTCCACAACTCAGGCATGTGTCCTGACTGGGAATCAAATCAGTGACACTTTTGTTCACAGGCAGGTGTTCAATCCACTTAGCCATACCAACCAGGGCTGATTGTTATTAAAAGAAGACATAAGTAAGCCACATTTGAGTGAGCACAGAGTTCTTGGGTCCAGAGATGAAAAGCTGAGTCCAGTTTTTACTTCTTATCATTATAAGTTTAGGAAAATTCATTTAAAACATTTGTGCCTTTACTTAATTTAATATGTGGCAAAAAAAAAAAAAACTGATCAATGTAGAATTGCTCTGTAAAAACTAAACATTTGACAGATAATGAAATGAGGTATTTTTATTTGACGAGTAAGTGCATTTTCAAAAATAGTCAATAGAGTTATGCAATAATTTTGAAATCATGTTCAGTGTAACATAATGAGTTACAAACTATTTTAGTTAATATTAATTATTTTCCTGACCTGGCTGATGTGACTCAGTGGGTTGAGCACTGGCCTGCAGAACAAATGGTCACTGGTTCAATTCCCAGTCAAGGCACAGACCTGGGTTCTGGGCCAGGTCCCCAGTAGGGGGCACACCAGATGCAACCACACATTGATGTTTCCTCCCTCTCTTCCTCCCCCTCTCTTTTTTTGTGTGTGGGTTATTTTATTTTATTTTTTTCCATTTTTATTTTATTTTATTTTATTTAAATTTATTTTAATTGTTGTTCTTGTACAGTTATCTGTCTTTTGCTCCCATTCCAGCCCACCGCCCCAGCCCTCCCCACCCTCCTCCCATTTTCACCCCCTCTAGTTTTTGTCCATGTGACCTTTATACTTGTTACTCCAAACCCTTCCCATTTCCCCCTGAAATTCCCTCCCCTCTCCCCTCTGGTGACTATCAACCCCTTCTCCATTTCAGTGTCTTTGGTTATATTGTGCTTGTTTGTTTGTTCTATTGATTAGGTTCCTGTTAAAGGTGAGATCATATGGTATTTGTCCTTCACTGCCTGGCTTAGTTCACTTAGCATAATGCTCTCCAGCTCCATCCATGCTGTCGTGAAGGGTAGGAGCTCCTTCTTTCTTTCTGCTGCATAGAATTCCATTGTGTAAAAGTACCATAGTTTCTTGATCCATTCATTTACTGATGGGCACCTAGGTGGCTTCCAACACTTGGCTATTGTAAATTGTGCTGCTATGAACATTGGGGTGCATAGATTCTTTTGGATTGGTGATTCAGGGTTCATAGGCTATAATCCTAGCAGTAGAATTGCTGGCTCAAAAGGTAGATCCATTTTTAGTTTTCTTAGAAAATTCCATACTGCTTTCCATAGTGGTTGTACCAGTCTGCAATCCCACCAACAGTGCACTAGGGTCCCCTTTTATCCACAACCCCTCCAACACTTGTTGTTTGTTGCTTTATTTATGATGGCCATTCTGACAGGTGTGAAGTGTTATCTCATTGTAGTATTAATTTGCATCTTTCTGATAGCAAGCGATATTGAGCATCTTTTCATGTGTTTCTGGATCTTCTGCATGTCCTCCTTGGAGATGTGTCTGTTCAAGTCCTTTGCCCATTTTTTAGTTGGGTTGCTTGTCTTCTTAGAGTGGAGCTGTGTAAGTTCTTTATGTATTTTGGAGATTAAACCCTTGTCTGAGGTATCATTGGCGAATATATTTTCCCATACAGTTGGTTCTCTTTTTATTTTAATACTGTTTTCTTTAGCCATACAGAAGCTTTTTATTTTGATGAGATCCCATTTGTTTATTCTTTCCTTTATGTCCCTCGCTTTAGGGGACATATCAGTAAAAATGTTGCTGCGTGAAATGTCTGAAATTTTTGTGCCTATATTCTCCTCTATGACTTTAATGGAGTCATGCTTTATATATAAATCTTTTATCCACCTTGAGCTTATTTTTGTGTATGGTGTAAGCTGGTGCTCGAGTTTCATTTTTTTGCATGTAGCTGTCCAGTTCTCCCAACACCGTTTGTTGAAGAGGCTACTTTTACTCCATTTTATGTTGCTGCCTCCTTTGTCAAATATTAATTGACCGTAGAGAAACGGGTTTACTTCTGGGCTCTCTATTCTACTCCACTGGTCCATGTGTCTATTTTTGTGCCAGTACCAGGCTGTTTTGATAACAGTGGCCTTGTAATGCAGTTTGATATCAGGAATTGTAATCCTCCTACTTTGCTCTTCTTTCTCAAAATTGCAGCAGCTATTCGAGGTCGTTTATGACTCCATATAAATTTTTAAAGTGTTTGTTCTATATCTGTGAAATATGCCATTGGTAATTTGATAGGTATTGCATTGAATCTGTAAATTGCTTTGGGTAGTATGGACATTATAATGATGTTAATTCTTCCAATCCATGAACACGGTATACATTTCCATTTGTTTGTGTCTTTGTTGATTTCTTTCTTCAGTGTTGTGTAGTTTTCTGAGTATAGATCCTTTACTTCCTTGGTTTGGTTTATTTCTAGGTATTTTATTTTTCTTTTTGCTATATCAAATGGGATTTTTTCCTTGACTTCTGCTTCTGCTCTTTTGTTGTTGATATACAAAAATGCCTTTGATTTCTGAATATTGACTTTGTATCCTGCTGTTTGGCCAAATTCATTTATTAGGTCAAGCAGCTTTTTGGCTGAGTCTATAGGATTTTCTATGTACACTACCATGTCATCTGCAAACAATGATAACTTTGTTTCCTCCTTTCCAATTTGGATGCCATTTATTTCCTTTTTTGTCTAATTCCCGTGGCTAAGACTTCCAATACTATATTGAATAGAACTGGTGAAAGTGGACAACCTTGTCTTGTTCCTGATCTTAGTGGAAAAGATTTTAATTTTTACCCATTGAGTATGATGTTGGCTGTAGGTCTCTCATATATGGCCTTGATTATGTTAAGGAATGCTCCCTCTATTCCCACTTTCCTGTGTGTTTTTATCATAAATGGGTGCTGTACCTTATCAAATGCTTTTTCTGCATCTATTGATATGATCATGTGATTTTTGTCTTTGCTTTTGTTTATGTGATGTATTATGTTTACTGATTTGCGAATGTTGAACCATCCATGCATTGTTGGGATGAATCCCACTTTGTCATGGTGTATGATCTTTTTAATGTATTGTTGAATGCGGTTTGCCAATATTTTGTTGAGAATTTTAGCACCTATGTTCATCAGCAATATTGGCCTAAAGTTTTCTTTCTTTCTTTTGTCTTTATCTGGTTTGGGGATTAGGATGATGCTGGCTTCATAAAAAGAGCTTGGGAGTTTTCCATCTTCTTGGATTTTTTGGAATAGTCTATGAATGATAGGAGTTAGCTCTTCCTTTAATGCTTTCTAAAATTCTCCTGTAAAACCATCTGGTCCCGGGCTTTTGTGTGTTGGGAGTTTCTTGATTACAGCTTCTATTTCCTCTGCTGTTATTGGTCTGTTCAGGCTTTCTGCTTCTTCCTCGTTGAGTTTTGGGAGATTCTATTTTTCTAGAAACATGTCCATTTCACCTAGGTTTTCAAATTTCTTGGCATATAGTTCTTCATAGTAATTTCTTACAATCGTTTGAATTTCTGTTGTGTCAGTTGTAATCTCTCCTCTTTCATTTCTGATTGTGTTTATCAGGGTCCTCTCTCTTTTTTTCTTGATTAGCCTGCTTAAAGGCTTGTCAATTTTGTTTATCTTTTCCAAGAACAAGCTCCTGGATTCATTGATCCTTAGAATTGTGCTTTTAGTCTCTATGTCTTTTAATTATGCTCTGATCTTGGTTATTTCCTTCCTTCTACTTGCTCTGGGCTGTCTTTGTTGCTGTTCTTCAAGTTCTTGTAGGTGTAGTGTTAGGTTGTTTGTTTGAAATGTGTCAATCTTTTTTAGGTAGGCTTGTATCACTATGAATTTCCCTCTGAGGACTACCTTCACTGTGTCCCAGAAGTTTTGGGTCCTTGTGAGTTCATTTTCATTTGTTTCCAGAAACTTTTTGATTTCTTCCCTAATTTCATTCTTGACACATTCATTGTTTAATAACATGCTATTCAGTCTCCATGATTTTGAGGATTTTGGGTTTTTCCCATCAGAGTTGATTTCTAGTTTCAGTCCCTTGTGGTCAGAGAAAATTCTTGGTATGATTTCAATTTTCTTGAATTTGTTGAGACTTGTTTTGTGTCCTATCATGTGGTCTATCTTTGAAAATGTTCCATGTGCATTAGAAAAGAATGTGTATTTAGTTTCTTTGGGATGAAGGGCTCTATTTATATCAGTAAAGTCCATTTCATCCAGAGTGTTGTTCAATGCCACAATATCTTTGTTGATTTTTTATTTGGAAGATCTGTCCATTTTTGTCAATGGGGTGTTAAAATCCCCTACTATAATTGTATTGCTGTCAATATCTTTCTTGAAGTCCTCTAAGATTTTTTTTTTTATGTATTTAGGTGCTCCTATGTTGGGTGCATATATATTTACAATGCTTATGTCTTCTTGCTGGATTCTTCCCTTGAGTATTATGAGGTGACCTTCTGGATCTCTCTTTATGGCTTGTCTTTTGAAGTCTATTTTGTCTGATATGGGTATTGCTACCCCGGCTTTTTTTTTTTCTGTCCATTTGCTTGGAAAATTTGTTTCCTGCCCTTCACTTTAAGTCTGTGTAGGTCTTTTTTCCTGAGGTGGGTCTCTTGTAGGCAGCATATGTGTGGGTCATGCTTTCTTATTCATTCAGCTATTCTATGCCTTTTGATTGGAGCATTTAATCCATTTACATTTAATGTTATTATTGATAAGTACTGATTCATTGTCATTTTCATACCTATGTTCCTCTCTCTCTCTCTCCCTTTTCCTTTCTTTCCTTAAAACAGTCCCTTCAGCATCTCTTGCAGAACTGGTTTGGTAGAGTTGTCTTCTTTGAGACCTCTTTTGTCTGGGAAGCTCCTTATTTGGCCTTGTATCTTGATTGAAAGCCTTGCTTGGTAATGTAGTCTTGGTTGCAGGCCTTTGGTTCTCATTACTTGGAATATTTCTTGCCATTCCCTTCTGGCTTGGAACATTTCCATTGAGAAGTCAGCTGCCAGCCTTATTGGAACCGCCTTGTAAATTACTTCCTTTTTCTCCCTTGCTGCCTTTAAGATTCTCTCTTTGTCTTGGAATTTTGCCATTTTAATTATGATGTGTCTTGAACCGGGCTTCTTTGGGTTCCTCTTGATTGGGACTGTCTGTGTTTCCTGGATTTGTGTGACTTTTTCTCTCATCAAATTAGGGAATTTTTCCATCATTACTTTTTCAAATAGGTTTTCTATCCCTTGCTCTTCTTCTTCTCCTTCTGGTAACCCTATTATATGGATATTGTTACATTTCATATTGTCTTGCATTTCTCTTAATTCCTCTTCATTCTTTTTGATCCTCTTTTCCTTTTCTTGCTCTTTCTGGTTGCTTTTTTCTACTTGGTCCTCCAACTCACTAATCCGATCTTCTGCTTCATCAATTCTGCTTTTCATTCCTTCCACTGTGTTCTTCAGTTCAGAAATTGTACTCCTCATTTCCTCTTGGCCCTTGTTGATGGTTTCTATTTCCTTTTTCATGTTGATATAGTTTGCAGTGAGTTCATCGTAGCTTCCCTGTAGTTTCTGGTAGCTCATTGAGAGCTTGTGGAGCTTCCTGACAACCATTGTTTTGAACTCAAAATCTGACAGTTGAGCTGCCTCTGTTTCATTTAACATTCTTTCTGGGTCTTCCTCCTTTCCTTTCATTTGGGGATTATTTCTTTGTCTTCCCATTGTTTTTGAGGTTCTTCTTATTAGCCTTAACTTCTTAAATTGATCTGTTCTGGCTCCCTGGGTTTATGGTGTGAACTTCTGTGGTAGAATACCTGTGAGTTTCACTGGAGCTGTCCACTTCAGGTATCCTGGTGTTCACAGTTTCCACTGTCTTTTCTGTTGAAATGCCCCCTGCTTGGGATCATCTGTGTTTTTTTCACAGTTCCAGGGTTGGTTTTTTGTTGTTGTTGTGTTTTTTGTTTTTTTTCTGATGGCTCTGAAACTCGAGGCCTCTTACTCCCGACCTGCCAGGGAGCTGGTGGGTTGCATGGGAATGAGGCCCTCCCCCTGTCTTTAAAAATAAATAAATTAAATTAAAAACAACATTAATTACTTTCCTAATATGCAATTCTGATAAAATACAATCTTAATAAAGCAACTCAAAATAAAAAAAATTATCTAAATTTTTGTCTTCAAAGATTGGGAAGTAAACCAGTTAAAATGGTTATAATACATTTATCCAAATATTTTTACCTTAATAAAATGTCAGTTAAAATTCAAAAGACTGAATTGACATCATTTTCACCAGACTAGAATTGAAATTAGTAGGGTTTCCATGGTACTCAAATAAGGAGGATACTTAAACATTCAGAATTTACATATGTAAGGAGAGAAACAAAGTCACTCCCTTAAGTGATGAACTGCAGTACAAGAACAAATGGCCTGTCCAAGGAGAAATTATTTCTTACTGTGAAGAACTAGCTCTTGAGGAACAGGTTCAGCATAAATACACTCTCCAGTCAGCTTTATTCTCTTATTATTAATAGGTTGGATTTTTGAACCATCTTGAGCTAAATGAAATCAATAGCTTTTGGCATACAAGGGAAAAGAAAAATGGTAACAACGATTTACTATACAAGCACATGCTATCAAATTGATGTGCCTTTTCTGTAGGCTTTTTAAAATATTTATATTTATTTATTTTAGGAGAAAGGGAGGGAGGAAGAGGGAAAGAAACATTAATGTGTGGTTGCCTCCTACGCAGCCCCAACTGGTGACCTGGCTGGCCACCCAGGCATGTTCCCTGACTGGGAATCGAAGCAGTAACCCTTTGGTTCACAGGCCAGTGCTTAATCCAATGAGCTACTCCAGCCAGGGATTTCTGTAGGTTTTTAAAGTGATTTATGCATCTTTATGTTTTAGAGTCCCATTGAAACAGTATTAATACATCTTTATAAATATGCTTTAATCTAAATTTCATTAATGATATTTAAAGTAAGAATTCATTTTAGAATATCCTATCATTGCATCATTTTTTTTAATTTAATTTTTTATTGTTGTTCAAGTACAGTTGTTTCCATCCCCGCTGCAACCCATCCATGGCCAGCTTCCTCCCCTGATCCCAAGCCCCCCTGGTTTTGTCCATGTGCCCTTTATAGTTGTTCCTGAAAACCCTTCCCTCTGCCCCCAGCCCGGAATTATGCCATCCAACCTCCCCTCTGGTTACTGGTTACTGGTATAGTCATTCTTAATTTCAATGTCTGTGGTTATATTTTGCTTCCTTGTTTGTTTTGTTGATTAGGTTCCACTTAAAGGTGAGATCATATGGTATTTGTCTTTCATTGCCTGGCTTATTTCACCTAGCATAATGGTCTCCAGTTCCCTATGCTGTTGCAAAGGGTAGGAGGTCACTACATCATGTTTTAAGCAGAAACATAGTAGGCACTCAAAAATAGTTTTTGAGTTATTTGAGTCAAAGTTTTGAGGATAAAGAGTTCTTAGAGTTTTTTTCTGGGTTAAGATGGTGTCTGGATGTCACTGATAGTTTGTATTTGCTTTCTACATAAAACAATAACTGTAATTTTTTTTGGTCTTGTTTAGTTGTTTTTAATAAAGTTTAGAAAAAAACAGCCTGGACAAATCATAAAATCATATTTAAAAAATAACAATTGATTACATTTTAATTCATTACCATCTGATATTTTTATTTTATGAAATTATGTGTGGTTTCTTGGTCATTATTTGTATTTTGACTACATTGCCAAAAGATATAGATTTCAGCTTAAGATGGTACCAAAATTCAGCTTATTATAAAGATATAAAGACAATAAAGCCAACCAAACAGTGTATTTATGCAATTCAAGATCAGGTTTTTTTTTTCTTAAATCTGGAGATGAGAAAATGTCAACTCTCTGGGTTATTTTTACTTTTAAGTTCAAAATAAACAGGACAAGTAGGTGTGGAAAAAATGAGCATGTCCAATCTACTTAGAGACTTCATATTGATTCAAAGCCACTTCAGCAAAACATTCTTGAGGCTTCTGTTTCAGCAAGGCATTTGTTATTCAAATAAAACAACAACAATAAAATGAAGAACTGGTAAATTAAGGTAGGTGTATTATATCAACCAAACTGAAAACATGATAACTCTTTTATTGATGAAGGTAGGTAGAATCATAAGGCTTCATATCTATTCATAATGGTTGAGAGTAACATGTCAGTTCTATTTACACATAAGCAAAGTTAATACTCCATTTCAAGGAATAATTCAATGCTTTACTATATTAGCTATGTTATTATAAGAGAAAAAGTATATAAATAAGTGCAAAATCACCTGACAATACCAACTGCTAGAGTGAAATGAAGAGATATATCTATTATCGTTATATTATATATTCTTTCAAATCTGCACATTCATGCTTTCCTTGGCAAAAAATTCCTAATTCAATCATAAGAAATGCAATAGACCAATATCTGTGGTAGCAACCTTTGATGTTAATGAGGAAATTGTCAATCATATAAAGACAAAGGGATCAGAGAATATACAATGGCAAAAAAAAAATTGGCTTGACATTTCTTGTGTTTCTCCATGAAAATTATAGCATACCTACAGTGACATTTCAATATTAACATTTTTATTAAAATGTTGTAGAGGAAAATGGAAACAATACCTAAAAGTGATTGCCTCCTTTTTGAAATGGCAGTGATAGTGATTCACTTAAGCCTTGGGACTCCCTGAGAAAAATCTCACATGCCCCTAAGTGTTAGCAAGGTCTCTGAAAACTCTTTATGAAGAAAAAAAAAGAATCATATTGATATTCATCATTAATTTATTGAATAGCTTTAATCAGGGGCTTTCTTTGTGTCAGGCTCTATACTAGATGCTGGTGACATTATAATAGGCAAATGATTATGATAGATATGATCCTTTTTCATATGGAGAAGCCTATTTTGTGTGACAGACCTTATATAAATAATAACTAATTCTTTATCTTTGGAGGCTATGATTAGTGTTAAGAGAGAAGTGCTATGAGAAAGTTTAATTAAATCAGTTGGTCAAATATGACTTCTTTAAGAATAACAATTACGAGAGAGAAGACGGCAGCATGATAAAAGGGAGCAGATTCAACTTCCCCCTACACAAGGGAGAAAAACCTAGCCAATCTATGGAGGAACAGAGCAAACAGTCAACAGTACTACAGCATATATGAAAATAGGAGATCAAAAATTGTAGCAGACATTGAAAAACCAGACAGTAAGGAGAGTACTTCAGGACAAAAATAGCCCAGGGATCAGTGTGGAGACCAGGGCAACTGAAGCCCCGGGCCTGGTGCTTGCCAGGTCTGGCACAGGGCTCTAGGAAGGGAGCTGGGTCAACCTCACCCTCTCCAGCCAAACAAGGTTTGAGCAACAACGGGAGAGATCTGGTTGCTTGAAATTGCAGAGAGGGGAGTTAAGGTCTGAGTGGCCAACATGCTGGGGCTGTGAGCACCCATGCACAGCCCTGGGAGGAGTGCATGACTGAGTCCATGCAACCAGAGGTGCCTGCAACAAGAGGAAGGGGCTTTGTGGAAGACCTGGAGCCCACACTGGGAACCTGGGGAGTGCAAGCAATGCATGGAGAAACAGAGCCCATACATGTGAACCCAGGGAGTGATAACAAGGCGTGGGAAACCTGAAACTCATGCCTGTGAACATAGGGTGAGTGCATGTACCGCAGTAAACCTGGAACCCACACCCGGAAACTCGGGGTCGGTGCACGCCCTGTAGGACACCCGAGTTCACACCCATTAACCCATAAACTCGGGAAAGTACATGCTCCCCAGGAGGCTCAGAAACCATGCCTGAGGCCCTGGGCAGAAATGCACAGAGCTAGCTCTGGGGAGAGTGCATGGCTAGCCCTGGGGAGAGTAGCCGAAAGCTGACTGAGTGCTGAACAGGGAAAAAAAGCAATACCATTGCCCCTCAGCCCATTGCAGCCAGCAAGACCAGAAAAACCGGCTTCTCCAGTTGGAAACCAGCAAGAGGGTTTTTTTTTAATATATATTTTTTAAATTTTATTTTTATTTTTAAACATTTTTTATCCCTCAATTATTTTTATTTCTCTATACTTCTTTCCTCTTTTATTCCTGCTTCCTTTCTGTCCAATTTTATCTCTTTTTCCTATTTTTTTTCATTTTTTTCTTTTTTTAAATACCCTCGAGTGAGAGGAAATAATCTAGAACTCTGAAAAAAAAAAAAAAACAGAGCTAGAGTCAAAGGGGGAGCATCTCAACAGCTGAGACAGTGGAAGCTGTGAACACCAGGATACCTGAAGGAGACTGCACCACTGAATCTCACAGGTAATTCTACCACAGAAGTTCACATCACAGCATAAACCCAGGGAGCCAAAATAGATCAATTTAAGAAGCTGAGGCTAACAAAAAGAATCTCACAAACAATGAGAAGACAAACAAACAATGCCCAAATGAAAGAAAAGGAGGAACCCCAAGAAAGAATGCTAAATGAAACAGAGGCAACTCAACTATCAGATACTGAGTTTAA
Organism: Anoura caudifer; assembly: GCA_004027475.1. NCBI lineage: Eukaryota > Metazoa > Chordata > Mammalia > Chiroptera > Phyllostomidae > Anoura > Anoura caudifer. The sequence continues at coordinate 21,994 of PVKU01012434.1, forward strand.
AGCAATGGTTGTCGGGAAACCCAGTGAGCTCTCAGTGAGCTACCAGAAACTACAGGGAAGCTACAATTAACTCACTGCAAATAATATCAACATGAAAAAGGAAATAAAAACTATCAACAAGGGCCAAGAGGAAATGAAGAATGCAATTTCTGAACTGAAGAACACAGTAAAAGGAATCAAAAGCAGAATCTATGAAGCAGAAGCTTGGATCAGCAAGTTGGAGGATAAAGTAGAAAAAAACACTGAGAAAGAACAACAAAAGGAAAAGAGGCTCAGAAAGAATGAAGAGGGATTAAGAGAAATGCAAGACAATATGAAACGTAATAATATCTGTATAATAGGGATTCCAGAGGACAAGAAGAAGAGCAAGGGATAGAAACCCTATTTAAAAAAAGCAATGATGGAAAACTTCCCTAATTTGATGAGAGAAAAAGTCACATGAATCTAGGAAACACAGAGTCCCAATCAAGAGGAACCCAAAGAGGCTCACTTCAAGACACATCATTATTAAAATGGCAAAATTCCAAGACAAAGAGAGAATCTCAAAGGCAGCATGGGAGAAACAGGAAGTAATATGCAAGGGAGCCCTGATAAGGCTAACAGCTGACTTCTCAATGGAAATGCTCCAAGCCAGAAGAGAATGGCAAGAAATATTCCAAATAATGAGAAGCAAAGGCCTGCAACCAAGACTACTTTACCCAGCAAGGCTTTCAATCAAGAAAGAAGGCCAAATAAGGAGCTTCCCAGACAAAAGCAGTCTAAAAGAATACACCTCTACCAAATAAGTTCTGCAAGAGATACTAAAGGGACTGCTTTAAAGAAAGGAAGGAAAAGAGAGAGGGAGGAACACAGGTACAAAAGCGGCAATGCATCAATACCTATCAATAATAACCTTAAACATAAATGGATTAAATGCTCCAATCAAAAGACATAGAAGAGCTGAATGGGTAACAAAGCATGACACACACATATGCTGCCTACAAGAGACCCACCTCAGGACAAAAGACATACACAGACTCAAAGTGAAGGGCTGGAAAAAAAAATTTCCAAGAAAATGGACAGAAAAAAAAAAAAGCCGGGGTAGCAATACCCATATCAGACAAAATAGGCTTCAAAAGAAGGGCCCTAAAGAGAGACCCAGAAGGTAACTTCATAATACTCAAGGAAAGAATCCACCAAGAAGACATAAATATTGTAAATATATATGCACCCAATATAGGAGCACCTAAATACATAAAGAAAATCCTAGAGGACTTCAAGAAAGAAAATGAAAGCAAAACAATTATAGTATGGAATTTTAACACCCCACAGTCAAAAAAGGATAGATCTTCCAAACAGAATATCAACAAAGATATTGCAGCATTGAACAACACTCTACATGAAATGGACTTAGTTGACATATATAGAGCCCTTCTTCCCAAAGAAACTAAACAGACATTCTTCTCAATTGCACATGGAATATTTTCAAAGATAGACCACATGATAGGGCACAAAACAAGCCTCAACAAATTCAAGAAAATTGAAATCATGCCAAGCATTTTCTCTGACCACAAGGGACTGAAACTAGAAACCAAATGCAAAGAAAAAAACCCAAAACACTCAAAATCATGGAGATTGAATAGCATGCTATTAAACAATGAATGGGTCAAGAATGAAATTTGGGAAAAAATCTAAATGTCTGGAAACAAATGAAAATGAACTCACAATGACTGAAAACTTATGGGACACAGGGAAAGCAGTCCTGAGAGGGAAGTTCATAGGGATACAGGCCTATCTAAAAAAGATAGAAATATTTCAAACAAACAAATTAACACTATGCCTACAAGAACTCCAGGAACAACAAAGACAGCCCAGAGCAAGTAGAAGAAATGAAATAACAAAGATGAGAGCAGAATTAAATGACATAGAGACTAAAAACACAATTCTAAGGATCAATGAATCCAGGAGCTGGTTTTTTTAAAAGATAAACAAAATCAACAATCCTTCAAGCAGGCTCCTCAAGAAAAAAAGAGAGAAGACCCAAATAAACGCAATCATAAATGAAAGAGGAGAGATTAAAATTGACACCACAGAAATACAAAGGATTGTAAGAAATTACTATGAAGAACTGTATGCCAAGAAATTTGAAAACCTAGATGAAATGGACAGGTTTGTAGAAAAATATAATCTCCCAAAACTCAATGAAGAAGAAACAGAAAGCCTGAACAGACCAAAAACAGCAGATGAAGTTGAAGCAGTAATCAAAAAACTCCTAACACTCAAAAGCCCTGGACCAGATGGTTTCATGGGAGAATTTTAGAAAGCCTTTAAGGAAGAGCTAACCCCTATTCTTCAAAGACTATTCCAAAAAAATCTAAAATGATGGAAGACTCCCAAACTCCTTTGATGAAGCCAGCAACATCCTAATCCCAAAACCAGATAAAGACACAACAAAGAAAAAAAACCTCATGCCACTATCACTGATGAACATAGATGCTAAAATCCTCAACCATATACTGGCAAACCACATCCAAGAATACATTAAAAAGATCATACACAATGACCAAGTGGGATTCATCCCAACAATGCACGGATGGTTCAACATTCGCAAATCAGTAAATGTAATACATCACATAAACAAAAGTAAAGACAAAAACCACATGATCATAGAAATGGAAGCGGAAAAAGCATTTGATAAGGTACAGCACCCGTTTATGTTTAAAAACACTCAGCAAAGTGGGAATAGAAGGAGCATTCCTCAACGTAATAAAGGCCATATATGAGAGACATACAGCCAACCTCATACTCAACGGGTGAAAACTAAAATCTTTTCTACTAAGATCAGGAACAAGACAAGGTTGTCCACTTTCACCACTTCTATTCAATATATTATTGAATTACTTACCCACAGTGATTAGACAAGAAAAGCAAATAAAAGACATCCAAATTGGAAAGGAGGAAACAAAACTATCATTGTTTGCAGATGATATGATAGTGTACATAGAAAATCTGATAGAGTCAGCCAAAAAGCTGCTCCACCTAATAAATGAATTTGGCCAAACAGCTGGATACAAAGTCAATATACAGAAATCAAAGGCATTTTTGTATACCAACAATGAAACAGCAGAAGCAGAAATCAAGAAAAAAATTCCATTCGATATAGTGAAAAGAAAAATGAAATACTTAGGAATAAACCTAACCAAGGAGGTAAAAGACCTTTATGCAGAAAGCTACACAAAACTGAAGAAAGAAATCAAGGAAGACACTAACAAATGGAAACATATACCATGTTCATGGATTGGAAGAATTAACATCATTAAAATGTCCATACTACACAAAGCAATTTACACATTCAATGCAATACCTATTAAAGTACCAATGGCATATTTCACAGACATAGAACAAACACTTCAAACATTTATATGGAACCATAAACAACCCCGAATAGCTGCAGCAATTTTGAGAAAGAAGAGCAAAGCAGGAGTGATCCCAGTACCTGATACCAAACTGTATTACAAGGTCACTGTAATCAAAACAGCCTGGTACTGGAATAAGAAGAGACACATAGATCAATGGAATAGAACAGAGAGCCCAGAAATAAACCCAAGTTCCTACAGTCAATTAATATTCAAAGAAACTGGCAGCAACATAAAATGGAGTAAAAATAGCCTCTGAAACAAGTGGTATTGGGAGAACTGGACAGCTACTTGCAAAAAAATGAAACTTGAGCACCAACTTACACCATACACAAAAATAAATTTAAGGTGGATGAAAGATTTAAATATAAGCCATGACACCATTAAAGTCCTAGAGGAGAACATAGGCAGGAAAATCTCTGATATTTCATGCAGCAAATTTTTTACTAATATGTCCCCTAAAGCAAAAGACATAAAGGAAAGAATAAACAAATGGGATCTCATCAAAATGAAAAGCTTCTGCACAGCTAAAGAAAACAGTGTTAATATAAAAAGAGAACCTACCATATGAGAAAACATATTTGCCAATGATACCTCAGACAAGGATTTAATCTCCAAAATATATAAAGAACTTACACAACTCCACTATAAGAAGACAAGCAGCCCAATTAAAAAATGGGCAAAGGACTTGAACAGACCCTTCTCCAGGGAGGATATGCACAGGATCCAGAGACACATGAAAAGATGCTCAGTATCGCTAGCTATCAGAGAGATGCAAATTAAAACCGCAATGAGAAACCACTTCACACTGGTCAAAATGGCCATCATAAACAAAGCAACAAACAACAAGTTTTGGAGAGGTTGTGGAGAAAAAGGAACCCTACTGCACTCTTGGTGGGATTGTGGACTGGTACAACCACTATGGAAGACAGTGTGGAGTTTTCTAAGAATACTAAAAATGGATCTACCTTTTGACCCAGCAGTTCCACTGCTAGGATTATATCCTAAGAACACTGAAACACTAATTCAAAAGAACATATGCACCCTATTGTTCATAGCAGCACAATTTACAATATCCAAGTGTTGGAAGCAACCTAGGTGCCCATCAGTAAATGAATGAATAAAAAAAAACTATGGTACAATTACCCAATGGAATTCTATGCAGCAGAAAGAAAGAGGGAGCTCCTACCCTTTGCAACAGCATGGATGGAACTGGCGAACATTATGCTAAGCAAAATAAGCCAGGCGGTGATAGACAAATACCAAATGATCTCACCTTTTACAGGAACCTAATCAACAACATAAACAAACAAGCAAGTAAAATATAACTAAAGACGCTGAAATTGAGAATAGGCTGACAGTGACCAGAGGGGAGAGGGGAGACGAAATTTCAGGGGAAAAGGGGAAGGGTTTAGAGCAACAAGTATAAAGGACACATGGACAAAAACTAGGGGTAGTGGAAATGGGAGAGGGGTGGGGAGGGCTGGGGATGGGAGTAAAAGACAGAAAACTGTACAAGAACAAAAATTAAAGTAAAATTTTGAAAAAAGAGAAGAGAATAACAGTTAACTTGTATCTGAAGGATTCAGTTATGCCAATTTTTCCTCAGATCTCAAGGTTATTAAAAAATTGTATTTTGGGCTCACATCTAATAGATCTAAAGCACTAGCAACAGTTGTCTGATTAATTAGGTAAAACTATCTGTTCCCTATTAGAGAAAATGGGTTCACACACATTGAAAATTTTTACATGTTAGCCCTGACTGGTGCAGCTCACTGTGTTGGGAGTCAAGCTGCAGACCAAAAGGTTCCCAGGTCGCTGGTTTAATTCTTGGTGGGGCAAGGTTGGTCCCCAGTTGGTGCAATCTGATGTTCTTCTCCATTGGGGGTGTGTGAGAGGCAGCGATGGGATGTTTCTTTCACACATTGATGTTTCTCTCCTTCTCTCTCTCCCTCCCTCCTTTACACACTCTCTGAAGATAAGTAAATAAAATCTTTTAAAAAATGTTTACACTTTAGCCCTGCTTGAGTGGCTCAGTTGTTGGAGCGTCGTCCCATACACCATCAATGTCTCTCTCCTACTTCTACTCTCTCGAAAATTAATAAATATGTCCTTAAGTGAGGATTTCAAAATATTTACATTCTACTTTATTTAACTATTTTTCTAGTGTTTTTTAGATATAAATGGGAGAATTGAGTTCAAGATTTCCTAAAGCTGCATATGTTCTGATGAATAATGAAGTTTGGGGTGAAATTAGAAGTTGTACATTGCCACAATCCATATCAATAGAAAAGCTTTATTGCATTTGAATAAGAATGAATAGGAATTGAATTAAATTCATGGTAAAAATATAAAAAACAGAAGTCTTTATTGGGATTGATGTAGACTGTTAAGTGATCAATTCAGTACATTGTTAGAATGGTGGCAGAAAACAAAAACATTGGAGACCCCTGCTTGCTTAATATACAGAATCGGGTAAAATACTGATAGATCCAAAACAAGTAAATGAAAAATCGATCCCCTGTTGCACAGACTGAAATTCTTCCAAGACTTTGGGTAACAACTATAACCTACTTAAAGAAAAATTTTCTAAATCAAAACTCAGAGCTGTCAGCTCATGAAAAGTTCTGAATAGGCTGTGATTGTTATTGAAACACTGAAGCAATTAAATCTTAAATGTGAGAAAAAGCAGAGATGATGGCTTCTCAGGAGAATACCATAAAATTTTAAATATCTTCTGTGCTCCAAAATTCTCAAAGAACTAGCAGGATTATTAATTTTTTTAATCCTTTCCTTGTAGTGAAACTTCACAAAAAGCCATTAATAAGCCACTAATATGAACAAAACAGTTTTTTCTTCCTTGGGGAGTTTATGTAATATGAGGGCAAGTACTAGGTCCATAGAGAATTAATACCCTAGAAAAATAGAAGAAAGATGAACAAGAAGTATCATCAACATTGTATAGCTTTGTCAATCATCAGATACTTTTCTTGTGTTGTAAATTTTTAACAGAGTTCAAAACAATACAAATAAAATCACTTTCAACTAGAACTTAACATATAGTAAAAAAGTGAAAACTCAAATATGACTTTCATTTAGTTTTGCTCCTGTAACTTCTATTATGGTCCACCCTTGTGGACTTTCTTAGTCAAAGAAAAACTCTTGGTTACAGAGTTTCTAATCTTATTCTCCACATCCAAATGGTATAGATAAATGCTACACTCACTTCATTTTATCATATTCAGTAGCACAAATAAAACTTCCTTTTTTCTTTCTGCATATACTTACTGGTTACTCAGTAATTTTTTAAAATCCTCATGTGAGGATATGTTTATTGATTTGGGAGAGAGAGAAAGAGAAAGAGGTAGAGAGAGAGGGAAGGGGGAGAGAGAGAGAGAGAGAGAGAGAGAGAGAGAGAGAGAGAGAAAGAGAGAGAGAGAGAGAGAGAGATATTCATCAATTGCCTCCTGCATGCACAACTACTGGGGATCAAACTTGCAACCTAGGTATGTCCCTTTTGGGGGATTGAACCCATCCTTTTGGTGTACAGGATGATGCTCCAACAAACCGAGCTACCTGGCCAGGGCACTAGCAAATTTGAAGCAACATTTCAGTAGGTGTTATTAATTAGGTACAGATTTCATTTCCAAGTCAGGGTGAAAAGAAGAATGATAAAACAGATTCAAGTACATCCTAGAAGTCACTATATTGCAAAGATGATGGGTGACCTGCTTTTTGGAGTTAATAAGAGTCACCAGTGAATCAAATTTTATCTCAGCCTTTAGATAAGATATACTTTTATTTATTCTAGTATGCTCAGGGCATGGTCTTACTTGAAATCAGGGAGTAGGAATCAATATTGGCTTGGCCAAAAATTTTGCTTCCTTTTTTCTATAGAATGGCTCTAGTAGTGTTTAGTTATCTAACTTCATTCAGAACAATTTTGTTAGATTGTATTGTGGCAGCTGTAATATCAGCATGCATTAAAAAAACTTATCAAAATTGGTGAATTTTTGTGTAGCCATTTTTTATATTTATGATGAAAGAAATAAGCAACATTTTCAACATATTATGCTTTATTATTTCAAGAAAGTTAAAATGCAACTAAAAGAAAAAGAAAAAGATCTGTGCAGTGTATGAAGAAGACGCTATGACTGATAAAACATGTTAAATGGGGTTTATGAAGTTTCATGCTGGAGATTTCTCGATAGATGATGCTCCTTGGTCAGGTAGATCAGTTGAAATTGATGGCAACCAAATTGAGACATTAACTGAGAACAATCAACATTTTACCCTGTGGGAGATAGCCTACATACTCAAAAATATCCACGTCAATAAAGTTATTGGTGGAAATGAAAAATGTCTTCTATTTTAGGGAAAAACAATATGAACTTTTTGTCCAACCTAATATCTATATCATCTTGTTCAATACTATATAAAGCAGGCTTATTTATATGAGTTTGAAGAATTAACGCATATGTTAAAAGCATGCTAATTGTAAAAACCTGCTTTATTAGTGGCATTCATTTGTTTCCTAGTGTGAATATATATGATTCCTGTCGTTAATGAATAAAGGAAATTTTCCTAAATCAAATCTTAATATATAATTAAATGGGAAATATGACATTAAGCTTCACTGCAACTCATTATTATTATTATTGTGGTGTATTTATATGGCACTTTATATTTGCCATGTGTAAGACAAAAACAGACACAGAGACCAATGAAACAGAATAGAGAGCCCAGACATAAACCCAAGTCTCTATGGTCAATTAATATTTGACAAAGGGGGCAGCAACATAAAATGGAGCAAAATATCCTATTCAACAAATGGGGTTGGGAGAGCTGGACAGCTACATGCAAAAAAATGAAACTTGATCACCAACTTACACTACACACACACACACACAAAAAAAAAAAAAAACAGGGTGGAGAAAGACTTAAATATGAGTCATGACACCATTAAAGCCCTAGAGGAGAACATAGGCTGGAAAATCTCAGATGCTCCATGCACTGATATTTTCACCAATATGTCCCCCAGGGCAAGGGCCATAAAGGAAAGAATAAACTAATGGCATCTCATTAAAATAAAAAGCTTCTGCACAACAAAAGAAAACAGCATTAGAATGAAAAGAGAACCAACTCTATGGGAAAACATATTTGCCAATGATACCTCAGACAAGGGTTTGATCTCCAAAATGTGTAAAGAACTCACACTACTCCTCTCTAGGAAGAGAAAAAAAAATGGGCAAAGGGCTTGAACAGACACTTCAAGGAGGACTTACAGAGGGCCCAGAGACATATGAAAATATGCTGCACATTGGTAGCCATCAGAGAGATGCAAGTTAAAACCGTAATGAGATACTACTTTACACCAGTCAGAATGGCCATCATAAACAAATCAACAAAGAACAAGTGTTGGAGAGGATGAAGAGAAAAGGGAAGCCTAGTGCACTGTTGGTGGGAATGCAGACTGGTGCAGCTACTGTGGAAAACAGTATGGAATTTCTTCAGAAAACTTAAAATGAAACTGCCTTTTGACCTGGAAATTCCACTGCTAGGATTATATCCTATGAACCCAGAAACACCAATCCATAAGAACCTATGCACCCCAATGTTCATAGCAGCACAATTTACAATAGCCAAGTGTTGGAAGTAACCTAGGTGCCCATCAGTAAATAAATGGATCAAAAAACTATGGTACATTTACACAATGGAATTCTATGCAGGAGAAAGAAAGATGGAGCTCCTACCCTTTGCAAGAGCATGGATGGGATTGGAGAGCATTAGGCTAAGTGAAATAAGCCAGGTGTTCAAATACAAATACCATATGATCTCACCTTTAAGTGAAAATTAACCAACAAAACAAACAAGCAAGGAAAATATAACCAAAGTCATTGAAACTAAGAACAAAGAGTAACCAGAGGGGAGATGGGAGGGCATAATGGGAGGAAAGTAGGAAGGGTTTTCAGGAACAACTATAAAGGACCTATGGACAAAACCAATGGGTGGTGGAATCAGGGGAGAAGGTGGTGATGGCTGGGGTGTGGGGGAGAGGTGGGGAGAAAAGGCAGGCAACTGTACTTGAACAGCAATAAAATTTCAAAAATTAAAAAAAGATAATTGTTTTTTCTCCATAGCTACTATTTGCATACCATTAGTGATTCCCAGCTAGTGTTTACTACTAAATGGGAATGATTTAAATATAACTCTGCTATTTAAAAATTTATAACTCTTCAAAACATTACTGTGAATGAAGATCATGGTTCTAGAAATTATATAATATTTTTAAATGCCTTCTTTGTGTTTATTGCAATGAGTGTGTGAAGGGAAAGGGAGACAAACATGATGAAGTTAAAGATAACCAATTATTAGACAGCTGACAGAGCAGCTGTCTAATGGGATCTGGAAAAGCAAATATGTGGCATTAGGAAAATCCCAGAGCTTTTTTTTCACTGTTATCTTTTGTTCCCACTCACACACAAACAAATCTGCTTTAGAACTAAAAACTGGGGGGGGTGGAAATAGGAGGGAGGTGAGGAGGGCTGGGGTGGTGAGCTGGGATGGGAGTAAAAGACAGAAAACTGTACAATTACAACAATTAAAATAAATTTTAAAAAAACCTCCTAATTATAATCTCACCTAAAGAATCTGAATCTATAGTATCAAAACCAAAACAAAACCCAGAACTAAGTCTGTGTTCTCATCATACAATATTTAGCATATCTTCTATTTCATTTTAAGAGTTTCTTCTACTACTAAAGGATAATTTCTATTTAAAATGACGAAATCAAACAGTCTTTTTCATTCTTAAAGAAATACAAAATATTCATAAGCTTTAATAAATTAGATAATCTCTTTGTATGACAAATTTCCCTTAGTAGATGATATTGCAATCAGTAAACTTATTTTTAAAAATCCTGAAGATATAATTGATCTATCAAACAAGCCTAAGGAGAGGCAAGGGATCAATAATCCTTTCTTCTTAACTTTATAACATCAACAGAAACCTGTGAAATTTGCTGAAAATATTAAAATAAAATGCTTAATTTTTTTCTATCCGTTTGCAACCCCTCAACCTCAGAATCTAACATCAATTTCTAGATTATCCATTTGAAATACATTTTGCTTCTGGTGAGGTTTGAAAGAAATCATGTAAAGCAAAGGAGAGCTAAAACTTCCCTGTGACTGCAATATGATCTTAGTAGTCTTAGTATAAATATAATAGATATTGAAGTATATGGTAAAAAACAAATTATTAGGTATCTCTAGCCACAGTAAATATTCCTTGTCTTCATGTGCTAGAGATACTTAAAGTAAGCCCTCAACCAGAGGCTGTAAGGTCTCTGGTAAAGGAATATTTTGTCCCTTAACTGAGTCTATGCAACATTTAATATATCATTAAAATAATCCTAAATTATGTGGCCTTATTAGTTTTAGCTTTGATTTTGTCTTGCTGGTGCTCTAAGTGTCACCTGGTAAAGCACTATAATATTTTCAGTGCTTAGTGTTTAACAGCTTAATTTGACTTGACCTGAATGTGATCATAGTTGTAGAGGACACAGAGGTCTACTGTTGGTACCAAGAATTTAGAGATTCCTGCAAGTAATTTAGTACTGATTTTCTCACTGCAACTTTGTAGTTGCTACCATAGGCTCACTTTATATATTGGGCTTTATAGTTATGGCATAAGAAATGGGAAAAGAGTAAAAAAACAGGTGTGGTATAAAAATTGCTGATGATAAACTACAATATTTCAAACATTTAATTCTCATTCAATTCCTTTAGATTTCTTTGGAAGAGTCTGTCTGAAGTTTTTATGAGTTTCCTTTTTTTTATTTTTTCAACCTCCCAATTTAGCGAACTTTTGTTTCAAAGACGGAAGAACATAATCCAAGAAATTTTGGTTTTAAATACATTGTGGGAATGAATAGAGAATAATATAACTATTACTACTCCAACTCCTAAAATATTGACTACTAGGGATACAATATATTATCAGATAAATTTATAATCATCCCATCTTTTCCTCCTATTTTGAACATGAAGCTTTTATTAAAAGGAGTGATTATGACAAGGGAGAGATAACCTGTCTAATTAACAGAGTTCTCACCAAATGGATGAAGATACTGTATTGATTATTTATTTTAATCTATTATATTAAGACTGGCAAGTCCAAACATGAGTAAAATGAGTTTTAGATGCTGCATTGTTCTTATCTGAAATTACTTATGAACTTACTAATATAAACCAGTCTGATAAAATTGAATTATCTGGGGACATTTTAAGTAATCTGAAGCACATGTGCACGTATTTTAACTGCACACTTATTTAAATCCATAATTTAACAGAATATGTTTGGTAAAGAATATTGACATTGTACTATAATGCTAACTTTGTACACTAAAGAAAATAAACTTGGGGCTTCCGGACAAGATGGAGGTGTAGGCGGACACACTGAGCCTCCTCTCACAACCAAAATTAAGGACAACAAAGATTTAGAAACAAGAAAACAACCAGAACTCAGAAAATTGAACTGTTTGGAAGTCCAACAATGATTCATTCAGACTGGTAAGAGGGGCGGAGTCGCAGAAGGAAAAAGTGGAGGTACGGACTGGGCATGCAGGCAGCAGTGGCTGGCAGATCCCAGGTACACAGGCGGTGGCTAGCAGGCCCCGGGCATGGGGTGGCAACTGTGCAGACCCAGTGAGGCTGCAGAAGGTGGCTAGCTGACCGGGTGGTCCCACATTCATGTGCAGATAATCCAGGCAAAGGGGAAGCGGTGGAAGGGACTAGAATCTGAGAGTGAGCACAGCAAGCTCCATTGTTTCCTCTCAGACCCCACCCCCACATACAGCATCACTACCCAGCAACTGGGCTGTCCCGCCCTGGGGAACACCTAAGGCTCCACCCCTCATTACATAACAGCTGCGACTAGATTAAAAAAAAAAAAAAGAACTAAAAATGGCTCAAACCAGAGAACAACTCAAAGCCCCAGAGCCAATTTATCTAAGCGACCAAGAGATTGCCAACCTATCAGATGCACAATTCAAAGCCTTGGTGATCAGGATGCTCACAGAATTGGTGGATTTTGCTCACAAATTAGATGAAAAAATGAAGGCTACAATAAGGGAAATGAAGAAAAATGCATGGGGAACCAACAGAGATGGGAGGAAAACTGGGACTCAAATCAATGGAGTGGACCAGAAGGAAGAAAGAAACAACCAAACAAAAAAAAAAGGAAGAAGCAAGGATTCAAAAAAATGAGGAGAGGCTTAGGAACCTCCAGGACATCTTTAAACGTCCCAACATCCAAATTATATGGCTACCAGAAGGGGAAGAAGAAGAGCAACCAGTGGAAAACTTATTTGAACAAATAATAAAGGAGAACTTCCCCAATCTGGCAAAGGAAATAGTCTTCCAGGAAGTCCAGGAAGCTCAGAGAGTCCCAAAGAAGTTGGACCTGAGTAGGAACACACCAAGGCACATTATAATTACATTACCCAAGATGAAAATGAAGGAGAGAATTCTAGAAGCAGCAAGGGATAAGGAGATAGTCACCTACAAAGGAGTTCCCATAAGACTGTCAGCTGATTTCTCAAAAGAGACCTTACAGGCAAGAAGGGGCTGGAAAGAGGTATTCCAAGTCATGAAAGTCAAGGACCTACATCCAAGATTGCTCTATTCAGCAAAGCTGTCATTTAGAATGGAAGGGAAGATAAAGTGCTTCTCAGATAAGGTCAAGTTAAAGGAGTTCATCATCACCAAGCCCTTATTATATGAAATGTTAAAGGGACTTATCTAAAAAAAGAAGATAAAAAATATGAACAGTAAAAAGACAGCAAACTCACAGGTATTAACAACCAGACCTAAAACAAAAGCCAACTAAGCAAACCACTACAACAGGAGCAGAAACACAGAAATGGAGATCACATGGAGGGTTAGCAATAGGGGAGTGGGAGGAGGAGAGAGGGGGACAAGGTACATAAAACAAGTAGCACAGA
>PVKU01012435.1:0-35397 GCA_004027475.1 Anoura caudifer
TATGTGGGGGTGGGGTCTGAGAGGAGATAATGGCGGTTGCTTTACTCTCTCTCAGATTCCAGTTCCTTTCACCGCTTCCCCTTTGCCTGGATTATCCGCACGTGAATGTGGGACCACCCGGTCAGCCAGCTGCCTTGTGCGGCCTCACTGGTTCTGCACAGTTGCTGCCCCGTGTCCGGGGTCTGCTAGCCACCGCCTGCGCACCTGGGGGCTGCCAGCCACTGCTGCCTGTGTGCCCGGTCAGTGCCTCTGCTTTTTCCTGCCGTGACTCCGCCCCTCTTACTGGTCTGGGTGAATCGTTGTTGGACTTCCAAACAGTTTGATTTTCTGAGATCTGGTTGTTTTCTTGTTTCTAAATCTTTGTTGTCCTTAATTTGGTTGTGAGAAGAGACACAGTGCATCTGCCTCTGCCTCCATCTTGGCCGGAAACCCCAGGTCCTGCTTTCTTAGTGAGCCCTGAATTGTAATTTTGTTTCTCCGGGACCACAGGATTCCTGAAAGTTTACTTTGCCGTCCTCTTAACTGACAGTTTCCTCCTAGCTTTTCAACCTCTTAGTTGATGCTAATCAATTAACAAATGTTACTGATCTTCAGTACTTGAATTCAAGTTCTGGCTGCCCACATAGCCCTGAACTCCAGTGTTCATCTTCCCAGCGTTGTAAAACCGCCCAAAACCCTGCTCTGTTTTTCGGCTCTCGAGCCTACCCAACCTGCAAATCAGCACATGCATGGCGGGGAAATGTGGCACAAAATATTGGGGTAACCTCGGTGCACTTCCTCCTCCCTGTGTTCATGGCCCCTTCAGTACTGACAGCCTTAGTACCCCTAACTTCCAATTAGGGGGTTAATACCTCCAATCAGAGACTTTTTTTTTTTTTTTTTGCAAGTTGAGTCTTTGTTGAGGTTTATTGAGAGTTTTGTAGTGTAGAGACTTTTCAAGCTTCTTCCAGATTCTGTACTTGTACTTGACAGGAGGATTGTTCCAATACAAGGTAATGTCAGGGACAGAAACACCACTCACGCACTTCTGAAATAACATTACTTTAGAAAAGCTCAGTCTCCCTTGGCTGTGCTGAGGTGAGCAGAAACTACAAGAGGATTGTTTGGGGGGGTTTAAAAAATAGTATTGCAGAATATTTCCAAGTCTGCCTAAGGTGATAAAAATTTTGACTCAAGTGAGAAAACCCAAAAAGGAAACTGTTAAGGGAAACTGAAGTTGTTAATGTCACAACAGTCCCTTTCCATCAAGAGGTTTTCTTTCTAGAGTATAATGATTTTAAAAAAAGGAGTAACTCACACGCAATGCCTCTAATTTTGCAGGCATCAGTGCCGAGGGTTTAAATGGGTGGTGCTGTGATAATCCACCCCGGGCAGATCTCATAAATTAGAGCCGTAGTGACTGGGAGGTATGTAGCCATGGCTTCATGGAGGTGGTACACAGGGAGGCTTGGCACCCAAGACAAAATTTGCGCCTTCAAGGATGAGTCTTCAACTTACCATTTCCCATGCTTTACCTCCGTCTGGAGAACTGCTTCGCATGGACGGGACCGTGTGACCCATCCGCCCTATTGCAAGGTCCGGCCCAAATGCAAACGCTAGGGTTTCCTGGCTCCTCTGAACACCTAAGTCACGTTTCCTGTACCGCTTTTATGGAACTTGCATCTGTCTTGCTAACATTGTCTTTGTTAATGAATGCTTTCTCCCACTCAGAATTAAATAGCATTGGCATCAAAGACTGAAATGCTTTCATTGTTGTTTCCCCTGAAGTACTTTGCGTGTATAAATAGTTGTTGGCAAAATAATTATGTTGAAAAGCCTAACTATAATGAAGGGCTGCATGGCATTCAATATAAATCAAATTACAAAAATAATTCTCTCCACTTGTACTTGTGGATAGTCCAATATACCAAAATGTAAAGATATAATAATAAAAACAAAGGTGAAACGTAATTGCATTACGTTGCAGTGTTCGTGAGCGTGCTTATTGGTGGAAACACCCTCTCCAAGCTAACAATGGACAGCCAACTGTTGATCATTCATGCTGACAAATTCATGCTTCATTTGTAATTATCTATGCTTATTTGCATAAAAACAATTCAAGTAAAATCCACAAACATATTGTTTGAGTTCCTACAATGCCAGACTCTTTGTTGTGTGTTATGAGAACCACAAAGAAGTATAATACAGGGTGGGCCGAGAGTAGATTTACAGTTGTTCATATAGAAAACACTACAATTATTGATAAATAATCACACAAGGATGAACTCCGTTTCCTGTACTCACAGCTGTAAACCTACTTTGCTCCACCCTGTATATTAAACCCTGCTCTCAAGAGGAAACATTCTGAGGTGTTAAGACATTAAAAATAAAACTATTGATACAGGAATTTTAAAAAATAACAATTGAAAGGATGTCACCAAGCAATACATGATTAATTACCTAATGAACTGTAGAGGCAATCATTGCTTTAGGAATTGGCTGCAGGGTGAGCACGTTCTGAGGAGGCGGTGGACAGGGCTGCTGCTGGGGGAAGAACATTTGTGTTCTGCATGGAAAGCCCAGGTGGGTCGGGGGTGGGGCAGCTGAAATCCAACCCCAACTCCATTAGCCAAGCCCTCTGCCCTGATGCAGCCTGCTTCAAACTAGAGAGGAGAGGCCTTTTTCGCATTCCCACAAAGATGGAGGGTATGCCAGGGGACTCTGACTGCGTGGGATTTTATGAAAGGGGCAACATTTGACCAGGGATCTTATGAAAGGTGTAAGATTTGAACAACTTTGCACACCAGAGTAATCTGTTGCAATTCCAGCAGAAGTACCATAGGTACATTTGGAGGCCGCTCATGTGGGGAGATTACAGTGTTCAGAGGGGGAGTATTTCAAGATAAGGAACATGGGAAGATGTATGAATGTATGCATACACGAGTAGTCTTGTTCTCCAGGAAAAAGAGTATACGATATATGTTATGGCTATTTAGAGCCAATAAAAGCTTTTGAACAGTTTACAGTTGTTTGGTGTTTCTGTAACATTTGTCTAATGCAGTATACAAAGTGAGCGGGAGAAGTGAGAGACAAGAGTCCGGGTTTCTCATTTGGGCCCATTGCAATCATCCAGGCATCATGTGATGAGGGTCTGGACTAGGACAACGGCAACTGTAATAGAAGGACAAATTAAGAGAAATACAAGAAGAAAATGTAAGATAGCCCTGGCCAGGGGGCTCAGCTGGTTGGAATGTCATCTCATACACAAAAAGGTTTCAGGTTTGATCTCTGGTCAAGGGACATACCTAGGTTGTGGGTCCAAACCTCAGTTGGGTTGGGGCACATATGGGAGGCAACTGATCGATGCTTCTTACATTGAAGTTTCTCTCTCTCTCTTCCTCTCTCTCTGTGTCTCTGTCTCGCTTCCTCTCTCACTTCCTCTCTCACAAATCGATAAAAAAACATATCCTTGGGTGAGGATTAAGCAAATAAAATTAAAATAAATGGAAGATAATTAGAAGACTAAGAGAATTGGGAAAATCAGGAGGAGAGTTTTATTTACAATAAAGATATTTTACTTATTAAAAAATATTTCTTCTTTAAATAAGGTTAATGTTTTTTTTCCTATCTTAATGTAGTGTATTCAGTGGTTTTTCTTAGCAGAATTTCACCAGCCCTCAAAAATTCTTCAAAAACTTATATTTATAATTTTACTTACATCTTGAGACTAAAGTAATGAGGTTGCACAGTATTGTAGGATGCCTAAAAGCCTGGCCTCTGGAACTAGACTTCCTAAGTTGTATCGAAGCTCAGCACTTGCTCCTTATATGGCCGTGGAAAAGTTACTTGATTTCTCAGTACCTCAATTTCATCATCTGTAAGATGGGGAAATAACAGTGTCCCCACATGGGATTGTTGTGAGGAATGAAACATCACCTAGAACATAGTGTTAGTTGTTGAGGATATTCTAATTCTTATTATTTCTTATGTTTCTTGGGCCATATTAGCCTGGGGCTAAGAAAATGGTCTTAAAGTCAACATAATATTTCTCTGACTCCATTAACACCTACTTTTCAAGAATTTCAGCCCCCCTCCTCAAGCTGCCAAATAAATAGTCCTGGAAATCACCAGGTGGTATCTCTTTGGGCCTTCAAGATGCCCAATCCTATTGCCGTAGAGGGTCATAATGGCATTACGTCAGGTCCCACTGCTGCCCATCAGAAGCTCTGCCATCATTGATGCCAACATTCAATTTTGAGGACTTTTAAAGGATACCATAGAGAGTGTGTCATTATCAGTGCCACCACTGCCAAAGCCACTTGCACTAGTGCACTAGTATCCTTCTAGGACAGTACGCCTTCTCCTCCTTCCCGGTAGAGCTGTAAACATCTTGGCCACTGATGTTAATGCTGCTTATATCTTGTGTTCTTATCCCTCAGGGTGGGGAAATGGCTCACTTCATTTTTACTTGGTCTTCTTTTTCTGTGACCCTCACCCCAAGGACTCAGGTTTATGTCCTGCTAACTAACCAACTGGACCCTTCACACAACAAGCACCACACCATACTTAGAATCTCCCTGACAACTTGAAATTACCTTTTGCCCTTGAACCTCCTTAGGAGGAGGTCTTTCCTAAAAGGTTCCTTTATCCCAAAGGGCAGCTCTACCTACAGAAGCCTGTCAAAATCTTGGAAATACAACACGGGCTCGAGGTGGAATACCTTGTCTAGTTGACTTCAAAAAACATAATAATGTTACAGAGAAAGACCACTTTTCTCAAAAGAATCAAATTCATAAAAAAAAATATTATTGTGAGGAAATATGTTTTTCTATAAATAAAAGCTAGGCGATGAACAGAAAAAAATATGTGGAGACCTCAGAGAAATAAAAGTAGTCAACGTGATGCAATTTCAGCCCCCTGACAATGACGGATAGACCAGGGGAATGCAGTCAGATGGATGCTTGTCTCTGAGCGCATTGCAAAACGTTCCCTCACACAGCTTGTGAAGCAATCAACAGGACCAGGGGCTATTCTGGACTTAGTCCAAGGAAATGAAATAGGTGAAATGAATACTGTAACGTGGAAGCTAATAAACCCCTAGGGGAAAGTTATCATAATATCACCAGATTGGAACACACTTCTGAGAATATTTGTGAATGGTAATAGAAGTATAAAAATATTGGAAATGTGGAATGAGTTAAAAAAAAGTTGATTGGAATCAACTGTTGTGCACTATAATGGAAAGGTATACAGTGCTGAGAAAGAACATATGTCATTTGCTATCCTGAAATTCAATTCTAATAACAGAAGTCAATGTAGTCTCATAAAAATGTGGTAATGGAAATCAAAAACAATTTCCTTATTTAAAAACACTATCAGCTTTGATACAGGATTAGAAAGAAGGAGAGAGTCACACGCAAACTTCATATGTATGTAAAGTGAAGTTTCAAAGGAAGCTGACACTTCCTTTGAAATTGCAGGAAGGGCAGGGAATTTGGAGTCCGACTGCCCTAACTTCATGGTGCCAACTTCATGACACTTCTCTCATTCTCCTCTATACAAAAGACACAGGGATACCTGTTTTAAGGGAACTATGGTCCGCAGTAAGTCAAATCAGTCACGTGAAAGCACTCTCATGGTGGATGACCTTGGGTAGGTGCTCATTGAACGTCACCTCCACTCCTTTTATCGGCCTTCCTTTCCATGGCCAGCAGTGTGCCAGGTGTTAGTTAGCTCTCTTTTCTCATGTTCTTCTTTCTTCCACCAAGATAGTAGTATCCCCATTGCCAGGTCAGCTCTTAAAATCTGATGGTCCAGTGAAAAAGATGAAAGAGAAGAAATGGCCTTGAGAAATCTTGAGAGAATAAAACGTACAAATGAACCACATTATAGGAAATGCTTTCACCAGCTGGCAAACAGTGATCCAGATTGAGGTAGCTCAAAACTATAAAAAAAAGTTAGCAATGGATTGATTTTTCAGTGTATAATGGAGACAATGCAGACATTAGTTGGGCAAGACCAAATGATTTCTAATTTCCTTTCAACTCCTTTCTTCTGATTCCAGCAGGACTGGCTTCTAGGGAGTAGGGTTGATGAACCACAGCAGCCTCCTCAGATCTGTGGTCCCTGAAAGGTGGGCAGCGCAGTCTCAGAAACACAGAGGTGCCATACAGAGGTGATTTTCAAAAGCTACCAAGATTGTACATCTTTACCATGAGAGCTCTGTTCAAGCTTACAAAAGGACATACACAATAAAATCAGGAGTAATCTATCTATCTGCTATTTTTACCAAGCTCAGCTTATATGGTATAATCAAAATGTAATTGTATTTTGGTCTTCCCTCTCCCTTTAAAATGTATTCAATGGGGGAAGTTATACCCTGCCATTAAATACCCTCTTCACTTTTATTTTTACCGTTTAGTAATAGATGGTTCTAGGTTCACTTTAAGTTCAATAGTCAGATGCCCATTGCTAGTAATTAGTCAAATTCTAGACTTGATTAGAGTGAAATCTTCTCCCATCCACCCACTGCAGGAGTTTCAGGAAAGCTGCCTGCCACCTGCAGGGCAGGACACTTCTTTGTCCAGTATGACTCTTCTGTTCCTCCTCTCCTACTCATTAGCTATGGTTCCTTACACCTCCCAGTTGCAGCATAGAAAGTCAGAAGCAGAAAAGTAGGTAGGGAAGATTCTTATATGAATTGGTGTTGCTTATACAATCTGGGCCTGGAAGATGTTTAAGCTGACTCCTTCACTCACGGAGATTAATAGTGGCTAAATTTGGCAAGCCCCCTGCTGGTCACCTCCAACTCTAGCTCTAGTTTATGCTTCTCTTTGAAGCCCCTCTCCTCCACACACCCCAACCCTTACCCCAGCTTTGGCCTCAGTTGTCAGATGGTCCATTCAATAGTGATCTTTCTCAGCTGACATCTTATTGCCTCTTTCAGACCAGTGACTTTGCCAGGACATAAAAAGGCTTTGGACTATTCCTACATCGGATCCATTTTGGATCCCTAGGGGTTTACCTCTTTGAACTTCTGGCAAGGGAAGTTCCTTTCTGGGTGCAGAGAGATTCACCTCCACTTGGCTGCCAAGCCACCCGCCCAACACGTCTCATCTGCTCTTAGATGTCCTGGGCTGAAGTCAGACCCAGTCCCCTCTGGGCTCAGACCCAGAGGAGGGATAACAAGCAATCCTTTATGTTGTCCATTACACTGAGTGAGGACAGGTATGTCCACAGCCCTCCTCCCTTAGAGAAAGAGGGTGCTGTTAATGCAGCTTTTCCTGAGAGATGGTCCTCGAAGTGCTGTCCCTTCCCTTTCTCAACATTTATGCACCTTCCATTTCAGTTTTCCCTTACAGTCAAGCTCCAAGTTTGTGAAACCACCACTTTAAGTCTGCTTTAAATATACATATTTTGATTCAGCACCTCCCTTTGGCGTGCAATATTTATAGTATCATCAAATCTTGCTCAAAACAACTTCCTATTACATGTACACATATTAAATTAAAAACAAACGCTGGATAAAGAAAAATATCCACCCTTTTAGTATTAAAGGAATATGGCAAAGTATGGGAAACTACTCAATTAATTACACCTGCAATATTGAGGCTTCCATGTATTCATTCATTCATTCATTCATTCAATATTAATTGAACATATGTCATATGGAGGTGCCATGCTAAGCTCTGCAACCACAACAGTGATCAAAAAGAATCATTGTTTCTGCACAGTCTACAAGGAAAGCATCTGTCCCATTTTCACTTGCCCTCCTTATTTTACAAGTAGAGACTTTATTAAGCTCTTGTCCTCTCAGTTCAGCTTGGGAAACACACCACTTTCTTCAATGTCAGCCCATATGAGGCAATTAAGTTAACATATATATGAGAGAACCAGTTCTTGGCAAAAAGTAACTGGAGTATATGATATGAGACTGTTACCTAAAGTCCTTGCCAAGGTTTTATGTTATTGAAACCTGAAAGTTCACTTAATCAGAAGTGCTTCTGGTTGAACACCATGGGTCAGTAGGTGAAGCAATGGCATGGAAAGGACTCTGGGAACATGAATTTTAATTTGGTTCTGCCTCTGACTGTGACCTTGATCAAGTCCCCAAACTTGTATCTCAGTTTCCCTGCTATAAGAGTAGTGGAAGCTTATAATGAAATTGGTTGAGTGTTGTGCTGTTTTCTTTACATCTAGAGAAAGCAAATTAAACCAGAATATCTGTTTTGTGTATATTAAATCTGAGCTACAAAAAAAAAAAAATCAAAGGATGTTTCTGGATTCAAATAGCGAATGAGAAGCCATCAGAAAGTTGGAACTGAAAATCTAACTCTCCGATCTCTTTATCTTGGTAATATTCTCAGCAATGTTAAATATGAGTTCAAGCTTTAACATTTCTGTTTTTATTTCTTTCTACTGTCTTACACAGAAATGTTCTATCTTCACTCTTTCCCACCCTTAGTGAAAGAAATATGTAAGCTACCTCTGGAAGCCATTTTTTTACCTTGTGGCTTAAGGATGACATGAGCTAAATGAAACATACTGAGGCCTTTTTATGAGTCAGACACTGCTGGACACAAAATGTACAAAATAATATGATCAAACAGGGCATACAGTTGTTGAGCCCTTACTACGACGTGCTGAGTGTTTGGGTGGATTTTTCTTTTAATTATAAAAACAACCCTTCTAGGATAAAAAACAACTATTCCACAGATGATAAAGCTAAAGCTCAGAGTAGTTAAACATGTTTTCCAAGATCACACAGCTACTAAGTAGAAGAAACAGAAGTTTTCCTGAACTTTCTAACTCCGGTGGCCATATTCTTATCCACTTATGTATCCTACCTTGCAAAGATAAATGAGATTAGATAGAACTTCCTGTGAGGCAGTTCATGGATGAATGGAGGAGAAAGATTCATAAATAACTGTTATGGAAGTACAGAGAAATATGCAATTAAATTTGTTTAGAGCTGGAGCAAATGGGTATGTGAGAAAGTGTTGCAAAAGACAATATATGACTTTGAGGGGCAAATGAGGGGTTGGAGACAGGCATTCCAGAGACAACAACATGGTGCTAAGATACTGCAAATCTCTAAGGTGCCTTGGGGAAGAAACTCCGAGTAGTTGACTGTAGCTGGAGCAATGTAGAATTGGCTCCTTCCTTCCTAGGGGTCCGTCCACTCTTAGGCCTTGCAATGGCTACAACAAACTTGAATGTAGACATAAGATTTCTAACTAATCTGCCTTCTTGTCCAAAGTTTATGGGTAGGGAGAATCTAAAACCGCAAATATATTGCCAACTTTACATCAACCATTGAGAAAATGCCAGCACAACCTGTTCCATTATCCCCCAAGTAAAAGCATAAAATTCTGAGAGAACTTTAATGAATCTATAGATGAATGAAATTTGTATGATTGTGGAGCCATCGACAGACTGATGATAGCTCTTCAGACAATGGCCTTCTTGTCCCTAACTTCCAAGTTGACCCCACACTGCATGGGACACCAACATATAAGCAACGCAGTGAGTTAACATTCAGAAAAGGGTGCAAAAGGTGCTATTGGAGGTCAGAAAATGGGAGGGAATAAGTAGTAAGAATGAGAATGTAAGCAGACATGATGAAAAAAGAGAAAATTCCATTTAGAAACATTTATTAAAAACCTATGATAATCCAGGCTCAGATGTAAGCTAGAAAGCAGGGAACTTGCCCTTTATTTAATGTTATTTTAATACTTTAAATAAAGTGTTATGGATCCCCAATATAAAGAAGGAATAAAACTAATTCTTCAATATATCAGCATCCATCAGTTTCTGCATCAGAAGTCTTCTACTTACTTCTATTTTTTCTTTTCTTTCTTTCTTTTTTCATAACAACTCATGTGGAGTAGTTTATATAGGATTTAAATTAAAATACATTCTAAACCATTCTACAGTTGGGTATCCATTTGGTTTAAATCCTTACCACATACACAAATGAAAGCCTTATTAACTTGATTTGCATATAGGAAATCCAAAGAATCATACAGGAGCTCACTTTTGTGTTGTTGGAGTATGACAATGTAAAATGTTTGCCCCCTGAGGAGTTATACTTAGAACAAAACAGAGAAGGATTTAGATTTGCTATCATAGACTTCCAGTTCACCTTCTCATGTTCCATTTCATCTTACTAGATGGCTCTCTGAGTGTAAGCTTAGAAACATTTTATATAGGGGTTTTACATATATTTCCTCATAAGCTTATATTATTGTTACTTATCAAGCTTACTAAATAAAACAATCAAAAACTTTCTGAGAGAACTGGGGAAAAAATCAATGGGAATAGCCAAACAGTTAACTTTGTAGAATATAATATTTGCATTCTGAAAGAGAAAAGGATAAAATTCCTAAATAAAAATATCCAGGCTTGTAATAATGAGGATTATGATAATAATGTCTACAACTAACAATTTCACATCTCTTATTTTTAACTGTTGAATATTTTTTACTTTTAGATGGTGTCTTTCTTATTTCACACTTGCAGAAGCCATGTCTTTAAGACATTAAGTACCTTACAGAAGATCACATAGCTCATAAGTAGTATAACATGGACTTGAGTTCAACTCTACAAACGCTAAAGACTGGATTTTAACACTATATTTTACTGCCTAAAAATTAAGTGACAGATTTAATCCTAAATAACTATATAAACTCATAAATCCAGAGTCACAGACAGCTTCCAAATTCTGTTATTTTAATGCTCTCACAAAATATTTAATTCTTTGCCCTGTCCTTCATGTAATCTAAAAACTCTCTTCTTGTGAACTCAGACAGACATGCTTATCCCTATAACCAGCTCTTGACCTTAGTTTAGAGCCATGTGAAGTGCTGTGAGTCAGTACCAAACTCATGCTATCTTGTGCCTATTATTCAGACCCTTTGAATGGCTTCTAATATCTTGTTAGTGAGGGATTCTGACCTGGACTCATGACCCCATGTAGCCAAAAACTTCTTTTATGCCCACTGACCTTATGTATTCTAGAATCCTCAACTCAGTATCTGATCCCTAATGCCTATCTCCCCAGCTTCTAGTCCTCTTTCTTGCTAATCTACCCCTCAGCTGACCTCTCTGGCATTAATCAATGATCCACCTGCCAGTACTTTTTGTGCCTGACCAAACTCCCAGCCCTGGTCCTTATGGCTTTATCCATTGTCCCCCAAACCCTTTTAGAACATGCTTTGATGGAACAGTTTGATACTTCCAAGGAGAAAAATGAGTTTGAAGCTTTCCAAAACATGAACCTTGAAAAAATACAAAGCCACAAAACCCAAAACTGAAGATACGGGCATGTGTATCACATATGAATCCACCATGGCACCAGTCATGAGTCCAAAGAGGAAGGTGAGAAGGAGGTCACAGAGGAGAGATTGAGAACTGGCTTGAATGGTGTATATTTTCAAACACACAATTATCTATGTATAGCTTATCTCTCTTAATTTACAATCTCCTTAAAGAATATTTGAACTTCATTCCATTTAAAATCCCACACAATGTCCAGAACAATGCCTGGAACTAGTTAGCCCTCATAAATATATATTGAATTAATTAGTTGATTGACTGGTGCTTAACAAGTTCACTACAAACAGCCTTTTATTCTCTTGGTCCTCCAAGACCATGTTTAGCACCTGAATAAGCAAGTAAATAATGCATATCGATAACCCTTTTGATAAGTGTACTTTTCTCTATGCTGTGAGGATTTTAGAAGCCAAGACAGGACTAGAATTATCAGTCTAGTGGTCTGACATTCATCTTCACTTCCTGAAAAGAAAGGAAAATTAAATAATAAATTAAAGACAGGCAAAGATAACACTAGTCTGTGTAGTTTGGGCCCATTCACACACACACACACACACACACTCTCACATACACACACACACAATCTTTCAAGGTACATCTACCTCTGGATAGATTAAAGTGAAGTATAACTCAGGGCAAAAATTAAAAGAGAATAAAACATTCTATTACCAACATCCATTTGGGAACAAATGGAAAATAACACTAGGACTTTGAAAATGATGGGGTGGGGTAGTCCTGAGGATTTCAAAATGAACTGCCTTCCTCTCTGCCTGAACAACAGCACCGTACAAAGGAACAAAGAGCTGAGGGGCCATGTTCTAGCCAAAAGCCCCTACACGTTTGCATTAGTGAGGTAAAGGACTGTGAGGAAGGGACTTAAAAGAAGAGCTTGTATTGTTCATGAAGCCTTTCAAGCATTGCAAGGGTGGAATTCCATCTGTTCAGTTCAGTTCAGTGAGCCGGTTCACTTTTAATGGTTCACTGAGTTGTGACACCTAGTAGAAATTACAACCAATGTTTTAAAAAAAAAAAAACCCTTTACATGACCATTTATGAAACTGTATCATTTATGAAAGTTTACTTTAATAAAGTTTTTGGCTCCTAGTGTTTCTGCTGTTTCCAGAGCATCTCTCTTTGGGTAGAAGTATATAAATAGATAGATAGATAGATAGATATCATTAAAAATGACACTGAAAAAAAGGAATATCTTTGTTGAGCTCTGTTTTGAGCACTGGCTTAATTTGTGCATGATTTCAGACAAACACAGGAAGTCGCAAAGCTTTCACACAAGGTTTGCATTCACCTAACCATGAGCTCTTTACCCATGAAAAGAGCTACAAATGCCTAACAGTCCTTGAAGGAGCTTAGCAGATACTCTACCTGAGAAACAGGTAGAATTCCACTCTACTCACTTGAATGACTCCCTGAACAATACCAAGTTATTAAGTTTTTCAGGAGCAAGAAGGTGATGGGGGAGGGTGCACCATCTGAATCCTGCTCAGTGGCGTCTTACAAAAAGCCTGTGTGCTCACACAGATCCTTGTAGGAGGCCATGTACTGATCGGCAATGATTATGATCTTAGATCATCATTTTCACTTACCTAAAGGAGAAGAAATAAACTGGTGAAATGATATAATGGCACAGTGATGGATGGTTATTTGCCGTATATTTTGCACATTGGGCAAGATGAAGGAGAACCCTCCTAAAAAAATTCAACAAATAACAGAGTACATTCCCACTAGTCAGAACAACCCACCTCCAAGCTGCCAGACCTCCTTCTCACAGGGCAAGGGAAGCATGCAACCTTTTGGGAAAAAAAAATAGAAAGGAATGCTTAAGAAAGATTTCCACTGCATGCACTGGAGATCTAAAAAGAAATGGAAGTAAATCTCTAAAACAGAAATCTAAGGTAGAAGAAAATGCAAAACAGCTGACCACATTAGACACCAAGTCTACTTGGTTATGACTTCATCATCAAATTCCACAGATGTTTTTGTCTTAACACACATAAATCATATGTTTCAGTTTAATTCAAAAGTAGTTCCAGCATTTTCTTATGATCAGTACTCAGTAAAGGAAGGGATATCCAACACAAAACAGATGAGCTATCCCTGAGTCTCAAAAACAGAGAGCTTCCCATTGGAAATACCATTTCAGCAAATAAAAAGATTCTGATTTTTTGCCAAAAAAGGAAAAGAAAAGAATTCAAAGTTAATGAGTTCATTTAAGTGACACTTTGACCATTTTTTTACTTTCTACACATCCCTAGATTGCTGCCTTTATTTTGCAGTTCAATCTACCATATTACTCATCCTGAGACCTTCTCTTTGAACTGTGCTCTTGTCTTTCTTCAACATCACTTCAGATTTCATCAGCACCACATCAAAGCAGGTAGGACGGAGAAATGTTCACTGAGAAGAAAAAATCTCATGTGAGCTTTGCTTTTCCAAGGTCTACTCATATTTCTTAAGAAATGTCTTTCTCTGGATTTTTTGGTTGTAAATCTTTGGATGTTTTTGTCTTGGCCATGTCCATTTGCATTTGTCCCAGACTCTAACTCTCAACCATCCTCCCCTTCCATATGAGAGACTGGACAGCTAATTTTCAGCAGGTAGTAAGATAGATTGACAGCATGATCTCTGTTAATATTTAGAGTATTTGATGTTCTTGCTCTAACCCCTTTGAGCCTATTTCCTCTTTAGTAACCTTCTTCTCCAAATCTTTTCATTTTGAATAGTGAACTCTGTTAAGCAAATAAGTTTTTATCAGGTGAAGACTAAGTAAGTGACTTAGGAAGCAGCTAATAGGTTAACACTGTTTACTTTAGTGATTCACTTTTCCTTAAAAAGAAAAAAATTATATAAAAGTGCTTTCAATGCTAATCACCTCAATAAAGAGTAAGCACAAAAATGTCTCTGTAGTTAGGCCTGAATTTTTATTAAAATCTATAACAAAAAGAAGTGCTTCTCTCCAGAAATGAATATGGAAATAAAAGTAAACAGTCAAATATATATTTTTTTAAAATAAGATGCTTCTGAGTACTGTCTGAAAAGTACAGAGTAGTTATTTGTGTGTTTGTGGGTTGAATCTTTGTTTGAAACTGTCTCAGAAGCTAACGTGGGTGGCATTTAGAAAATCACAGTGTGATTAAAGATTGCTGGCATGCTTAATCAAATGAAAAGAAGAAAAAGAGGAAGGTCAGGCCTCACTAACTTCTTGGAATTTCTGGAAGACACACTGACCATGAAGACTGGGAGAATAGAATGAACATTCTATTCTTCGCATTTTTTTAAAGAAAGCTTTTCATAGTGGTCTTTGTTAGATACTATGAAAAGTCTGAAAACAGGTAAACTCATTGGGACGTGGGGAAGAAGTTTGAAAATGTCCGGTTGTTCCCTGAAAAATTGATCCATTTGCCCATTCAAAAGGTAACAAATGTCAAAATTTGTGTGATAATTTCTAAAATAAAAAAAGAAAATAGAGATTTATTGGACAACTATTGTGTTCCAGGCATGTCACACACTTGCTCTCATTGAGTGTTCATTCAGCCCTGCAAGGGAGATACGATTGTCCTCATTTACTACATGAGAAGGTTGATGCTCCATGAGATTAAGTAGATGTTCTCAAGTCACTCAGCTGGAGAGTGAATGGGGGACAAGAACTCAAACTCAGGTCTAACTGGCACCAACCTTCCTGGTCTTGTGACTACACCACACAAACTTCAGGGACAACTAATGCTGGTGTCTCTGATCCCTGTGTCCTTCAGCTTTCCTTCTCCACGGGAAGAGCCTCTGACAGCTTCTCCTTCCAGACCCCAACTAAACAGATCCTGGATTTCTCTATTCACAGTGAGGTAGGTACAAATGCCCTAAACCAATATTTGGATTTCCGCCATGTTTTCAGCCTTAACTGAAGGGATTTTTTTCTAAGAGGAAATTCTGGTATCTGCAGGAAATGACGGGAGGAGAGGCGTTCTCCTTGTGACTTCCTCCTGGCTTACACAAAGCCTCCCTCACTCATGTGCATCTTTAAATATGAGTGTGTGCAATGCACCGTGCAGAGTTCAGCAACATCTTTTGGCTAACAAGCTGACATTTTGGTGCCTAATAAAAATGGACAGAGCCTGGGGGAGTCAATTACAATAAGGGTACTGAGCTAGAACCTCTCTGCAAAGGAAGAGGAAAAATAAAGAATCAAGTGGCTAAAGTTGAAGGAAGAGTAAAACAGGTAAGCTACAGTAATAGTTATATCAGCTCATATCATAAGCATCATCCTTACAGTTACGGGATGACTTATACTAGTTGAATGTCCATTACCCCATGGCTAGTAGATTGCAGACACCATATTTAGTACATACACACACACATATGCATACACAGCTCTAAAAAAAGCAATCATAAAGTCAATATTTATAAGCCCTTTTAAATGAAAATAATTAAAATTATTTGACACTGGGGTTTTTAAAATAATCATCTCCTGAGATCATTTTTTACATCCTGGTATACCACAGAATCAAAGTACCTTATGCTAAAAGTATTTTGGCCTTCAGAGAATAAATACCCTAAGGAGTTTACCAGAGGAGCTTGTTTATAAGGGAGAATCCCTTCATGTGTCTCTTCAGGAAGTCCAGGAACGATCCCCACCACCACCCACAGGGATCCTCTATGATATTCAATGCAACAGTTTTAACCTTGGCCTTTCCTGCCCACTGTGACATTTGCCAAGATTGTTGAGATCTTCCCAAGAGAGTATGAAGAAGAAATCAAGGTGTTGCCAACAGTTATTTTCACATAGTCCACACTAGTGATTCTCACACCTTTTACTTCGGGAACCTTTTAAACTCTTAAAAAACATCGAGTACTCCAGAGAGATTTTAGTTACATGGATTAGACCTATTCATATTTAACTTACCAGAAATGAAAAGGTAGACATTTTAAAAATATATGTAATAATTTACTTTAAAATGACAAGCCTGCTGCATATTAAAATAAATTATAACTTTATGAAAAGTGACTATTATCCAAACTAATTAAAATTAGTGAGAGTTGTGGTATTTAAAAATGTGATTGCAAATCATTTGAATGTCTGGCTTAATAGAAGAAAATCCTGTCTGCCTCTGCATGCAATTTGTTATAATTTGTTGCTATGGTAGAAGCATATGAAGAAAATCCACGCTCACAAAGATATTTTTGTAGCCATTTTAGATAATTTGAGATATTCCTTTTTGATATTACATTAAAACTTGACAAGTGATCATTTTTTGGAGTTCAGTTGTGTAGTATGGAACATGAAATTATATTAACTTTCTGTACTCTGTTACATTAAAATCCATTGGCCTACCTTGCATTTTTTATGAATCCTTTACCCACATATGATTTTGTATCATCAAGCATTAGTATTTGGAAAATATTGCTTCAGGGAATTATGCAGTCTTGTTGACACACACCATTATAAATATTTTTTAAAATCACCTATTAATAGTACCACCAATTTCATTGGCTAAGTATTTAAATCATGTTCATGGTGCTGAATGCAAGTTTTCCAAAATTTATTTTATCACTAGAAAGTTTAAATTTTATCCTTGACAATAAATATCAGATGTTTTTCTTGAAGTGACAGTTTCCCTTTGTTCATCATCAGGAAAAATTCTTCCATATATCCAAGTCTGAAGATATCTCTCAGTCATTCTTTCAAGTCAAGTCATATTACATGAAAAAATGGCTAGTTTAGCTTGCAACTCAAACAGTTGCACAAGAACTTTTCCTTAGGACAACTGTGATACTTTGAACTTCCCATTTGGTCACACAGAATATTAGACATATGTGTATTCAAGGTTAAGATGTAATATTGCTTCATCAAAGATGTTTTTAAGTGACACTGACAAGCTTTTGAAACTAAACGTGCACAGCATTTAAGAACACAATGATGGCTAGTTCAGTTTGGCACCACTGCCTCACTCCTGTCAAAGGCTCTGGCAGTTTTACACACCATTGCTCTCCGCCAGCAGTACAAATGTCAGCACGGTAGAAATGCAATTGTCTTTCCTTATTATAAAGATAGTTTTGACCTTGTGGACCCTCTAAAAGGATTTTAGGCACCCCCACAGGTCTACGAACCACACTTTAAGTACTACTATTTTATATAAATAATTCATTGTGCTTGTATCTGCAAGAAACTTGAGGAAAATTAGAGCTATTAGAGATTCTACATTCTTGCCTTTAAGTCTTCTCTGTTGTATCGGTGGTATTGTTTATAAGGTAGTAAGTGTTCATGTGAAAGTTCCTCAGGTGAATGAGTGTGTTTTAATTAGTGCTTTGTCTTCTGGCTCCTTTCACTTACTTGATTTTAGCCCCATCTTCAAAAATTATTTGGGTTCTTACAGCTATCTGTCCTTCTCTTATGTTCTGAAGAGTTGGATTGCTTAATTGTTCCAGAGCAGATATTGTGTCTTAATTCATCTTCAGATTCCTAGTACACGATTCTTCATAAGTGCTCAGGAAAAATTGAGGCTCAGTGAATTAAGGGATGACAGGAAAGTAATCTTCCAGGGTGATGTGGTTCATCTTTATTTTATTATTGTTTATTTAGGGTAAGTGGTTGATGATGATGTGGGAATTGTTTAGGAACCTACGGCAGGACCATTTTTTGGACACTGTCACATCCTTTCTTTGTAACCTTTATTTTTCTCATTAAAACCACATGCCACGTTTGTGTTGCTAAAGAACATTCAGGCTATCTGAATGTGCCTGTCTAGTTCCTTTTCTTCTAGCATATGAGAATTGAAAGCAGCTTCATTTTGAATTAGTAGAAAATGACTATTCCTGATACAAATTGATAGAAAACCTTGATATTTCCTCAGATTTTGTGTGAATCTGTAGTGCACTAACTGAAGAAACTTGTAATCAAAACAGTTTGAATTTTTCCAGTGTATGCTTAGAAAGAGCATTCCCCCTACTGTAGTTGTTTTACTTTGTCTCTGGCAAAAAGTAATAGATCAACCAATATTTATATATCCTTTCATGTTTTACAAATCATTTCATGTACATTCTCATTTTCTTTCAAAATGACAAGAGTTATCACATACCAAGGACATTCTATTTGCTGGTCTCTAGTCTGGAAAGACAGCACACACAGTTCTGTCTGATGTTAACAGGAGTTCTGTGAGGCAGGTATAATTGTCACTCCCAATTTACAGATGAGGAAACTGAGGTTAGGTGGGATAAATAAGTTGGCCTTCTAGCTGGTAAATTACAGAGCTGGAGCTTGATCCAGTTTTCCAACCCCAAAGCTTGAATTTTGTCCACTAAAGCACACTCCTGGAAATTTAATTTTGTTATTCTTATTGAAAATACTTCAAATTCTTTATAAGAAATTTGTTTCAAAACATTGTGGTTTGGGATTTGCTGTTTTGGGAACACTTGCAAAAAGATTTAGAGTCTTAGGATTGATATTATCTTTTGAGTGTCTGAGCAAAGAAAGAACATTACCAAACCCTGAAATACTTGGTTAGGATGGCAATCCTGAAACATCAGTAACGGTACTGACTAACACCTTTCATAAACTTAGCACTTAACTAGGTGCTAGGTTTTTAAGAAGTGCTTCGCTTTACTTTCTCTCATTATCTAAAACAATTTTTAATTTTAATTTTTAATGTTATCTTTGAAATTACTACTTGTATTTGATATACTAATAGAACATAATATCCTAATTTTTATTATAGGTATAATAAAAAGAGCTTTAAGAATCATTTGAATCAATTCCTAAATATTACATGTATGTTCTTGAAGAAGTATGTTCTCCCTTCTAATGCTATTTAATAATAATACACAAGAATATTGGCCTCATCAGTGGGACCCATTAGCCCTCTTGGGTTCATGTTTCCTACTCAAACAAAGACAGTAAGTCAGTCTCTGCAGTGCGCCTGTAAGTCAGTGAGTACTCACCGTTGTCAAATGTCTCAGTGTCAAATATGTAGTTTCACGAAATTCTCTCTTCACCCAAATGGATTTGGCCTAAAACTCTGTAGATTTTCCCCTTAATTTAGTAATGTATCCTACTTAGATATTATTCATCTAGGTGTTCACTCATTAACTGATATTCATTTTATCAAGTATAGTTTCTACTGCCAAAGAACTAGAGACACAAAGACAAAGAGGAGGCTAAAACATGGCCTGTGACAGTTCGTGTTTATTATTTTTTTACTGCAATTAAACTGCACTGATTCCGATGGCATATTTGAACCCACTGTATAATCAAATGAAATTTTAAATGTGTCAGCACTTTGAAGACTGAAAAAATACTATACAATGTTAGCTGTTATTATTATTAGGGCTATTTTAGCACAAATTGAGTCATCTTACTGCCTGGCCCAGTTATCTGTAGACTGAAGATAGATGAGGAAAAAGTTATATAATTAAATGTTCAACAGCCAACATGTAGGAGTCTCTCTAAGATTTAAGTTGTGTGGAAACATTAAGAAATATTAACCTTTAAGCATTTTTGGTGGATTGATTTGAAGATACAACTAGACTCGCTCTGGAAGGCTGGTTCTTAAACTTGAATGGGCCTCAGAATCACCTACAAGTCTTGTAAAATCACAATTGTTGGCCCCCAGCTCCAGAGTTTTTGATTCAGTGGATCCCAGGTGGAGGTCAAGAATCTGCAGCCTTAACAAGTTCCCAGGGGATGCTGGTACTGCTGATTCTGGGGCCACACTCTGAGTATCCCTGCTGTAACCTAGGATGTGGGGGTCACACTAGATGTTGGAATTTGAAACTTAATAACAAATTTCTTGTGCAAGTGTATTGGCAGCTATCCCATTAATCAATGTATCAATAAAGGTAACCACATTAAATGTTGTAAGTACATCCACAACAGAATGACAGAGAAGAGAAAAAAAGGAGGAAAGCTTCTAATAAATGACTTCAATAACTGAGCCGACATCAGTGAAGGAAACGGAGAATCTTGCTTTTACCGCATTTGAATATTACCTTAAGAGTCATGACAGTAAGGACTGGAAGTGCTACGAAGCTAGTGACTTGATAGCATCAGATCTGGAAACAGAAGAAATAAAAATGGTAACAGAGAAAGAAATACAATCTTTTCTCCCTCAAGGTAAAAGGAACACTTTAAGTAAGCTTCAACTGTCTTTAAGACACTGCATTCCATCCATATGTAACAGTCCTCGCCTTAAGTCGGATAAAGGTTAACTTCATGGAGCATGGAGGGCACCACTAAGTGATCAATTGCTTTAATAGACAATCTAGATTCTTGCATGCACATCTCTCCTTGGGGCTGCTGCTCTCCCTAGAACCCCTGTGGCCACTTAACCACTGCACAGCTGTCACCTCTCTGTAGACAACAGCTAGAAGTGCACAAACCTTACTGAAATTCTAAGCAAGACCAGGATCGCCCACCCCCACTCCGACGACTCTTGGACTCACAGAAACACAACAAAGTCACTGTTAACATTCAGACACAACTTTCACCCTCCCAGTCCATAATGATACTTGGGAAAAGTTGGGTCATCTGAAGTGAAAGGATTTTGCCTCAAGTTAACCTATGATCCAAAATGGGGTCTGTAGCAGTTAGGATGCTCATTCCACTATGAATTACAGTGACTCCTCTCCCCCATTAAGAGATTAAACACACAGGTTTTATTCTCTCATATAAAACAGATGCAATCATAGGCAGTCCAGACGCAGTGTGGTGGTTTCAGGACATCATCAGGGCCTCACATCCCTTCAGGCTCTCGGACACCCCAAGCCCAGGTATGAGCCTCGTCTTTGTGGTCCAGGAGGTGTGGCTGAGATTCCAGCTGATATGGACACATTCCAGGCAGCAGATGGGAGTAAAGGAAGTAAAGGGCTGTGCTTCCACCCTTCAAGGGGAACATTTTATATGTTTCACACAAAAGCCCCTCTTGAATCTAGTTGTCAAAGGGTCTGGGGAATGATAACTGGGCAGCAAGCGGATCAGGTGAAACTTAAGGTTTTATCATTAAAGAAAATCATGCATATTGGGTTAGCTAATAGTAATTGCTGCCATCAAGTCCAAGAAAATTAAAATTCTTGCTTTCCATCATAGAGAGGGGTAAAAGGGTCAAACGCAGCAACATTACAAGTGTGGGTCTCACACTTTGGAGAACATAAGAGCCCCTTGGGGTGCCTGTTGAAGTTAGAAATGCTGGCACCCAAGTGATTCGAGGTTAGCACTCTAATTTGGTTATTGTGGCCAGGAGGTACCAAAAACCATGTTTTGAGAAACGCAGCTTTACAACTTCATTACCATTTGTCAGCCATCTGTCTGAGGCTGCCTGGAATGCTATTGATCATCCCTTGATAGCAAATTCCGTTCTGTTCCTTTTTTTTTTTTTTTTTTTTACTTTTTTATTCTCTATAATTAGTCTTGCAAATGGGATGGACACACTCCCCAAAATATTTGTTCCATCGGTACAGCAAAGTTGGAACAATAACGACAAATGAGTTACAGCAATGCAATAAGCCCCTCCTTGAAGGCACAGGGTAAATAAAGGTCTTCCCCAGGAGGAGTTAACTTGGGTTCCAGAGTGGAGGAGCGCCAGGGCCATGCCTCTTCATGACTCTGTTGGCCGGAAGCAGCCGGGTCAGGCACAGCAGTCAATCTAACTGTGAGTGATTAATAGCCAAGCAGAATCTCTGGAGCTTTATTCCCCAGTCCCTGCTCTGCTTCCTTTTTAACACTCAGGTAAATGTCAAAAATGGACCTAGGGACTATAGCTGACAAGGGGTAAATGCCCTCATGTTGTCCTCCAAAGGTTAAGGTTCCCCAGGCCCAGAGGGAAGCCCCAACCTCCAATAACCATTAATCCACTCCACACTGGTAAGAGTGAGCATATTTATGACTGCAGTCACTAAAGGGTGAAATAAAGATTAGATTTTAGTTAGGAACGCAAAGCTTTTGAGATCAATACAAGCTCACTGCTGAAATCAATCTAAAGTTTGGAATTTTTAAGTAAAGATTTACTGGGCTTCCTGGTACAGTTAATTTTCCAAAGGGAATATAAGCTCAGAAATGTAACGTAGTAATCAAATTGAGTAAACACTAGTTAGTTTATACACTGACCTTGGTTATGCACACATCAAATAAGTGTGTAAAGCAATAAAAATGCCCATATTATAGATTGTAAATTTGCCAATAAACAGGTAAAACCAAAATACACATAGATTTACTTGATAAAAAAACACTAGCAGCTACATTTGCCTATTTGAAAACATAATCAATAGACATTAATAATGAAGTTATTCATGCATTCCTTATTACTGTGCATATTAAGTGTTTCAATTATTTTTACTTAGTTTGATAGATAAATGTATAGCCATATTTTACGAAAGTCTTCAAAAAGAATATAGAATTGTTCTTGAAAACAAAAGCTACCATTTGGATGAAAGAGTAAGTGGACTGGAAACACATAGCTTGTTATTCTCCTCTGGTGTTCATGTTTGATGCATGTACACAATTTATTATGCAATTTCTTGAGATTTGACAAAGTAATTGTCTGGCAAACCATAGCTTTAATGATTTTTTTCTGTTTCGTATGAAAAGACGGTAGGTATTTTAGGAAAATGGCTTAATGGATCAGTGTCTATAAGCTCTCTTTTGCTTGTTATGTATCTGTAAGTTGTGGAGACCCAAGGACATTTCAGGAGGAGTGTGATTCCATGTAGTAAATTCATTTTCTTCAGCAGAATAAGTGCATGAAAGCTTACAGTAAGCTATAACTTCAGAAATTATTTAAGCTACCCCTGGGCCCTCATAGTGGAACTGCGTATCTGCTTGGTAGAGTAGGTAGGAGAGCATCTCCCATGTGAAGGCGATACTGGAAGACAGGCACAGCCTTCGGTTAATTTCTGACTAGGCTATTGCGATAGATAACAGGGTGGTGTATTTTCTGTGTGCATCTGTTAATGGTAATACACATCTAGTTGTTAGAATGTAGAACAATCAACTACGCCTAACTTATTCGCTGCTCAGACTTATATGCCACCATTGGCTGCCAGGAGTTCAGAGGTGGGCTCTGAAAGCCTAGAGCATTTTCCTTCCATTCACTCCACATGTTGTGGAGCAGAGCTGTACAAGAATTTGAATTCTGTGGACTTATGTTGCCCCTTTGAAATATTTACAGAGTAGAGCGAAACTTTTTTAGTTGCTTAATGTTGTCATCTGCCACCTGGTGCCTCACTCTTGGGAAATATACAAAGCCACTGAGCAAACATGTGTATGTATTATCAAACAGTAGAACCCACATGGATCATAGGAAACAGGCAATGTTTCTTACTCCATTAAAGGTATTACATAGGTCCTGAAGCAATATTTTCACAGATATATACCCTCCAAGGATGGGTGAAGTAATTCTTAAGTTCTACAAAGTACACAAATGGAGTGATTAGATATACTCTATGTGTATATCTATGTACGCAGGCATGTATGTATGTAATTATGTAATTCTTGTGCACACACATATACTATATACATGCATGCATACATACATACATACATACATATATACAAAATCACCATGTCTACCCTGGGATGGAGAGCCTGACCACTTAAATGGTTGTTCAGATGTCTTGATCAACAACTAATTATTTTTCAAAAAACTGGGCAGTTTTTAAATCACTTTAATAAAGTAAACTTTTATTAGGAATTCACTTAGCACAAATACCCTGTCCGTTTCTGATGTGTAGCCATGGGAATAAAGCAATTTGGAAATCACTACTATCGTAAATCCAGATGGTTTCAATAAAAGCTAGGCTAGCAGTTATGATAGCAGAAATGTTTCTAGATTTGTGCAGATTTCAGAACCATACTGATGATAGTTGTATTTAAATGATCAAATTTTCATACAAAGCCAGTTCTCCCATTGCACAAATCTCAAAACATTTAAGAAACAACGAATGAGCACAGAAGTCATCTTACACATAGCATTACATATTTTGTTGAATTAATGAATGAATAGCGAATGCCTAGTGGAATCCATCCATATATCAACATAACTGAACAAACAAGCCCAAGTCTCCTACCCGCAGTGGTGACAAGTTAATTGCCTAAGTGGCTCCGGATAGAGAGTTGAGCCTTTGGGAACCACAGGATTCTTCTAGACCAGTCAGGAAGGAGGCTCTTCAAACAGAAGAAAGCTCTAAGAATCTCAACTCGTCATTTCATACAATACTATTCCTAAACACAAAGGATTCACAAGGAAAGCTACATTCAGTCCTGCATCTTTGTGTATCAGAAAAATCCACCTACTTTCATGGCTACTTATTACAGACTTGAAAGGGTTCTCAAAGAAGCAAATGCGTGTTACATACAAGGACAGATACACTTTCTCTGGTGCCTAAAATAATAAATTTTTAAAAGCTAGCAATACCATACCATTGCAAAACCCACAAAAATAACAATTTTAACTAACTGACTGCCTAAGATACCCCTACATATACTCAACCCCTTGATTTTGGCTTCATAGTCTTCAGTTGCACAATAGCTAAGATTTTATTTTCTAGAAAACAAAAATAGATCACTTGGTCTTTCCAGTCTTTCTTTTAACATATTGATCAAAATTTGTTTTTTTTATTATTAATGACTAGAAAATGTCTTTCTCAACTTCACAACTTGTATGTATCAATAATATGATGTACTTGGGGAAAACTGTATACATTTCTTTCATACATGAGCTATAACATTTCAAGTTTTCTTGTTTAGGGAACTGTCTTCAAATATCTTCAGATTCTTCAAGGACTGTTGCAATCGTATAGGTTCACATTATAATACAGCTTCTGAGCCAACACTTTCTTGCCCTGGTGCTGTGTGAGTCAGCATAAGGGAAGTCAGAATACCTTGGTAGTCATTCTTTCAGTAAAGAGAAACTTAATTCCACATGGGAAGTAATTGTGAACACATAAACACATCCTGCTGCATGCTACCAACCCAAGCCACACTAAATTCTCAATTGTAACTTCCCTTTTGCCATATCTCAGAAATGCTCAGGGCTCCTCTAACACCATCTTACATGAGGGAAATGTCAAAGTTGAAACAGAAAGCAATCTTAATTGTTTGCAATTGAAATGTCTTATTTTTGGAAATTTAATACATTGCTAGTTCCCCTCCCAGAGTTCATGCAAATGAGGGGCCTTTCCAGGGTATAGCCTTCTCTGATTATTGAATTGGGGTGTAATTTGTCTATGGGTTCTCATACTTAAGTTGGAAAGCCCAAGCCCTCTACTTACTTCAAGCAAATTTACCCAAGCTCTGCATTATGAACTGAGAGCTCATATCCCATGCCTCAGTCAGCATTTTCAGGAAATAGAGATTCAGAATTTGAGAGATTTAGAACTAAAAAAATATAGTAGCAACCACACAATCCCCCTCCCCACTCCACAGATACTTTTTGCATTGTTTTATTAGTTTATAAATTATTTTGACATATATTAGCTTTCTTGGTGATTATAACTGCCCCTAAAATATAAGTGTTATAAAAATTATTATCCTATTTTGTAAATGATAAAACTAAGGTTTAGAGACATGAAGATATTTATGTTACTATTTACTCCAACAAATGATGGAAGTGATGCTCAAATCCACTGTTTTCTATTCCAAGTCCCATGTTCTTTTTTCCTATTCTCACTGGACAGTGACTGTTAGATGAATTGCAGCTACAACCACCACTGTTGTAGAACCTTGCATTGGTCATCAGGATCAGTGACTTACCGAAGCAAGGTCAGGCTAGGCTGGATTGCTTCTTCTTAGAGCTTCCTCCTAACAGACTTGTGTCTGCACTCTTGCTCTAAGGTAAGACTCCTGACATCTCTCCTCTTACATAGATACTGTACTTTGAAAAGTCCAATCGAAAAGATATTGGACTTTAATTGCAGAGTATTCATTTTCCACATGTCACACTGAAAGCATTTGAAGTATAGCCCTACTATATAGTAAATCTGAACATTACTAAAGGATGTAGTGTATTCCTTCATAAGAGCACTTCTTTACATCCTGTGAGAGCTCTTTATACTCTAACGTCTCATCATCCTCCAAGTAGGGACAGCATTTTGCCCATTCTTCCTCTTCACCACATTGTTTCCATGTAATCCATTTAGATTAACATAAAGTTGGCTAGTAATGGAGTAGAGTTGAAGACATCAGTATAAACTCATATTTAGCTAAATATAGATATGGATAGTTACATATAGAAACATGTGTGTGTGCAAGGTCTTATACATACAGATATTTCCTTGCTTTTTCAGCTGAGAGGGCCTAAAAGAAACACCCTACTAGCAACTGGCACATGTAATGCTCATGTTTTCATTTCCAACACCATTCTCTAATAAAAGGAGTACAGTTTTTTTTGAGAAACCATTAATTCTAGGACTGGGGCATGAAATATACAAGATGACATGTAGTATCTTGTCATACCAGGAAGGAAGGAAGGAAGAAGGAAAGAAGGAAGAAAGGAGAGTAATGATGACAGTATGTCAAGGAATATAAGAGCCAACTGCAAAACCTCCTAATGGCCAAAGATAAAACAGTTTGAGCAGCAAAATAAAGTGGTATTGGATTATAACACAACATGCAAAATAAATACCCACAGGTCCATACTGAAATGAATGAATGAATGAATGAATGAGAATAGATAAATCTCCCTTGCAGACAAGTTCCAAATATTTCTATAGATACTCCGCTCCAGGAAGCTGAAGCATAACTCTCCCTCCTTAAGCACAGAAAGGTTATTATGAATATAAAATATGGAGAAATTTGCACTAATACAAAAAACTGGGAGCAAGAATAAATAGATATTTCAAGGTATAAACAGATCATCTGTAAGGGAAACTAGACAAAGAAACTTAGATCAATGGGCTACAGTATTCCAACACAACAATACATACCTTCATCTTTAAGAATTAGTAAGATCCATTTTCAATTTTTTGAGGTCACTCCATGCTGCTTTCTACAGTTGCTGCACCAATCTTCATTCCCACCAACTGTGAAGAATGGTCCCCTTTTCTCCACATCCTTGCCAACCCTTGTTGTTTGTTGATTTATTGTTGATAACCATTCTGACCAGTGTGAGGTAATATGTCATTGTGGTTTTAATTTGCATTTCTCTGATGATTAATGACATTGAGCATCTTTTCACGTATCTATTGGCCATCTGTATTTCCTCTTTGGAGAAATGTCAATTCAGGTCCTTTGCTCATTTTTTAATTGGATTGTTTGGTTTCTTTGGTGTTGAGTTTTTAAGTTCTTTATACATTTGAAATTCTTTATAAATAAGGGGATATTAAGCTCTTATCAGATTCCACTTCTGGGAATTTATCCGAAGAAACCCAAAACACTAATTCAAAGAATATAAGCACCCCTATACAATAGCCAAGATTTGGAAGCAGCCTAAATGCCCATCAGCAGATGAGTGGATAAAATAACTATGGTACATTTGCATAATGGAATACTATGTGACTATAAAAAAGAAAAAACCTTGTACCCTTTGTGATAGTATGGATGGACCAGGAAAACATTATGCTAAGTGAAATAAGCCAGTCAGAAAAAGACAAAACCATACGATTTTGCTCATATGTGGAATCTAATGAAGAAACTGAACTAACAAGCAAAACAGAGATGGACTCACAGATAGAGAGCAGGCTGACAGCCCTGGCAGGGGGGTTGTTTAACGGGTGGAGGGATCCAGCAAAAAAGAAAGAGAACACATGGACATGGACAACAGTGAGGTGATTGAGGGGAGAGGGGGTGGGTGGAGGTGAAAAAAGGGTACAAGGGGGGATAAATGGTAATGGGAAAATGAATGAATGAATGAATAACAAATATTGTCAAAAAAATTTAAAAAATGAGGGTGGAGAAGATTGGAATAATTTGCAAATTTGGATGGTAACACTTTATGGTAAACATGCATTGTCTTGCTTATAGGAAAATAATTCCATGGTTCTTTTTTAATGAACATTCAGAATATGGCATTTCTACTGTAAAACAGCTACTTTCCCATAAACTTTAACTCTCCAAAAACATTTGATGTGTATAAAATAATTCATTTATGAACATAGCTAGTATAATTTCTGCCATACACTCAAAATACTTTCAATTTTTGATTCTTTGTCTGTATATGACTACTTACACAAGAATGACTGGGTAAATACCTCTGGCCTCAAGCCTCTGTGCATTTTCCTGCAGGAGACAATTTTTTTCTTCTTCTTCTTTTATTGTCTAAACCTTCATCTGACTCCACAAGTGACTAGGAAAGTTCCCAATTTTTCTTTGGGGAATATTCATTCTAGTCACTTCTTCTCAATGCAACCCTAAATAGTAGTTAAACAAAAGAAATTCTCTCTCTCTCTCCAAATACTGGAAAACCAAAACAAGAAAAGTGATTTGTCCAGAGTCAGATAATGTCAAAGATAGAAGCTGAAGCACATCATCCTCTCTCATTTCAATCATTGCCAGGAAGGCCTTTGCCCGAAAGCTACTTGTCAAAGTCAGGACTACAGTCCGCACCCTATCATGAAACTATGATTAGTAATAAATAGCCTTACCTTTTTAGAATATCAATTACCCAAGAATGTACATGAAATTCCAAATGTCCCCAAA
Source organism: Anoura caudifer (assembly GCA_004027475.1). Lineage (NCBI taxonomy): Eukaryota > Metazoa > Chordata > Mammalia > Chiroptera > Phyllostomidae > Anoura > Anoura caudifer. Next base: position 28,943 of record PVKU01012435.1, read on the forward strand.
GATAAAAGAATGATGGTTTTTAAAACTATAGGTAAATACACAAACACAAAGCACCTAAAGAATAAAGTCAAAAGTAGTGGTACTTTTGTTAAAGTGACCAGTTGCCTCTTGATTAGCATCCTGAATGGTTGCAACCCTGAGAAAAGTGACTTCTTTATTACTTTCTTCACCTAATATTTGTTGAGCACTAGACAGAAAAGCTAAGAGATCTTTCTAGCTACATATGTTTATTCAGTTTTATTTTACAAACATTTACATTGCACTCACTATGCATCTGGTGCTGTTCTAAGCATTTTTACAAATATTTACAAAAATTTAAGTGTCATACAACCCCAGGAAGTACATGCTATAATTACCTCCCTTCTTTGATGAGAAGACTGGGAGAGGTTATATGCCCAAGGTCACAGAGATGCAAAGTGGCAGCGCAAAGATTCAAACACAGGTGGTTCTGCTTCCGAAACCCATGCTTGGAATCACGACACTGTGCTAACTTGGTTTAGTAACGTAATATTTCCATACAAGTAACTGCTCCTTTCAAACGTTTAGAGCACTCTGCTGAATGGTGGTTGCCATAAGTTAAGGATTTGAGGAAAGCACTCACTAAGGTCCCATCAAGCTCTTATCTATGTATTATGAACAATAAATTGTTTATTTCACAATATAATATTATGCATTTTTAGACAATAGCTTCATAATTGAAAGACTAACAGCACTTGAGTCAAATGCCCAATACAGTCTCTAATTTTTACCTTTTAAAAAAAATTTTGTTTCTTCTTTTAGAGAGAAGGGGAATGGAGGGAGAAAGAAAGGGAGCAAAACGTCGCTCTGCTGTGGGTGGCTTCTCTCACACCTCCACCTCGGGGCCTGGCCCACAGCCCAGGCCTGTGTCCCGAACCAGGGACCTCTTGGTTCACAGGCCGGTGCTCAGCCCACTGAGCCACACCAGCCAGGGACAGTCTCTCATTTTTAAATACTCCCTTGTTCTTTTTGCCGTTAGCCTAATAAATTTGAAAATTCGCTTTTAGTAGTCCATCAACATATGTATCGAATAACGTCTATGGAAAAGGTACATAGCTATGGACCATGGGAGATTTTACCAGGCACAGGGCTCATTCTCCCCAGAAGCTTATAATCTAATTGAAATAATAAAACATATTTCCTTAAGTAAGCAACTAATAATATAAAGTAGTAAATAATAAGTATCAAAAGAATATTACAGATAATAAGTGCTCTAAGGAAGTTAGAGGCCTACATCCTTCTGCTGTAGTAGTTCATAATATATACCCTATTAGAACAATTACCACATCATACTTATTCACTTGATGGGTATAATTTACCTGCTCGTCCCCTCCATTAGAATGTTAGCCCCTTGAGAGCGAGGATGTAGTTTTATTCATAATTGTATCTATAGTTTAGCACTTTGCCTGGTACATGATAAACATTTAACGTATGCTTGAGGAACAAATGAAGAATGAAGTTCACCACAGGTAGGCATTTCTTTTGTGACCACTGTAGCAAAATAGTTAATCCTTGGAATCAGAATGTATTGGCTTAAGTATCAGCTCTACCTTGGAAAAAGTGGGTGACCCTGAAAATTTTACTTGATTTCTCTACACTTCATTTTCTCATTGGTAAAATTATAATAGTACTGTTCTCTATCAGCTTATTTTACTATGGAACAAATCACCCCCAAAACAAATGGCTTGCAACAGCAGCCATTTACGTAGCTCTGAGTGCTGTGGGTCAGCAATTCAGACTGTGTTGGTTCTCCTGTCTCTGCGGGGCTCGTTCATACACCTGAGTTTAGTTATCAGGTCAGCTGGAAGCAGCTGGTATACGTGGAATCCCAGCTACCACCAGGCTGACCTGGGCTTTTTCACGTGGCAGCTGGCAAGGGTTCCAAGAGGGAGAGTGAAGTATACAAGGCTTCTGAGGCTCAGACTTGGAGTTGACACAAAGTCACTACTGGTACATCCTATTGGTCAAAGCAAGTTCACATTCCAGGGGTGAGGAAATAGGCTTCACTCTTGATGGGAAATCACAGCAATATCACGTTAAAGCAGGATGTTTATACCCAGAAGGATGATCTACCATAATCTCACACAGGATTAGCAAGAGGATTAAGAAAATAAAACACCTAAAGGATTTAGACTACTGTCCGCCACACAAGTAATGAGCTCAGTAAGTATTAACTATTATAGTATTAAGTTAATTACTAGTATATAGCAATACTATAACTGTTAAGTATTATTCTGCTCAAGGTTGCCAGGAATAGTTTCACAATGAAAATGTAAAGAAACCTGAGTTTAGTCTTGAGAAATAGGTGGGATTTCTATATGCAGAGAAGCAAGGCCTCTCATAAGGACACAACATAAGCACAGACACTATGGTGTGAAAGTGGAATATTGTTAGAAAACAGCTAACAACAGACTCCCCAGAAGAGTTAGAATCAGATCCTGGGAATCCAGAACCTTTGCCATGAAATGCAGTTTGACCTTGGGGCAATGGTAAATCATTAGCTTTTGACAAAATGCTAACGACACAGTTTCTTATCTTTGTTATTTCAGATTTTTTGTTCTTCAGTGAGCTTCTTGATGCTGATAGCTTTGTGATAGCTCTGGTCATGTGTTCCCAAGATTTAAAATTTAAAAAATAGAAACAAATTTATGAGTTTTGTCTGGGTTTTCCTACCTCCTGACTTTGAGGAAGCTCTGAGGTCCTTCTTTACTCAATTCTGTTTCATCAGTGAAATGGGATAATTTCTCTCTGTATCCACCCACTTCACAATGTTAACAATCTTAAAGGTCAGGCCACAGGAAGTAGTATTTACTCAAGAAAACAAACACAAAGGAGGCCAGGCCCTGACGTTTATACTCAAAAATCCCCATCAGGAAAGTCAAGAATGGGGAAAATAAATCTTAATGTGGCTGCCCCTTCATGTTAGGCAACAAAACACTTCTAGAACTATCCTGAAGATAGTTCTACTAATGGATATCTACTGGATAGATATCCACTAATCTTGGGTTCATCCAGTCCAGTGAGATGGTGGTTCTGAGCTACTGGACTCACTGATCCCCCTGGGTCCCTGCCACGGTGAGAGCTGACCAGACTGCTGAGTTTGTTGCAGCTCTAAGTAGGCTGCTCAGTGGCAACTGTTTCAGAATCTTTCTACTGTACATAGTTTAAATGCAGATTCACTCATGAATAATTTTGATAATTCTGTCCAAGTATGAAGACTGCTAGCATTAGATGACTTACATGATCACATTTAATTTTTTATAAGACAATTCTGGTTTCTCTTTTGCCATGTAGAATCCGTCCTGCTGAGTGCTCCTGACTAGTCACGTCCTTCCTGCCATTTTAAAAACAATAGTGGCAGAGATGCAAGCTGCTGATAGTGCTCAGCAGGACAGATCAAACACACAGATGCAATTTCTGTACGTTAAACAGTGAAGTAGGATAAAATTCAGATACTTACAATCGCTTAGTAGCTGGCATCTGATTGCTGCAAAATGAATCTTTCATAACAGGATTTATTGTAAATAGTGTCATATCATTTGTGAGTTCTGCAATAATTACAGTCAAAACCAGTCGGAGATGGGAGATTTACATTATATCTATGATAGTTTATGCACAGATTATAAAACGATCTCTTTATTCTCAATATTTTAACTGTAGTTTTTTCTCTGTAATTTAAATATTCTCAAATAGTATAACTTTAAAGCCCAGATGAAAACAACCAAGCTCCTTCATTTTAGCAGCTGCTTTGGAATTGCATGGCCCCAAATGCCCCCACTTCCCCTTCCACCTTAGTTGTTAAATAAGCATTACAATTACAGGTAGTCAAAATTTTCGAAATGTGGCTTTTATATTGTTTGGAAGCAACAAAGATCCAAGTGGTCATCATTAATGACCAATATATACTATCAGAAAAAAATTCAAAACAGATATTTTGAAGTCTACAGAACACACTTAAATGGCTTTATTATAGAATGGAAAGATGGCAACAATTTAAGTGATCAACACTCTTATTTGCCTTGGGATTTAATTCCAAATACTTCATTGGAAACACATAAAAGATCAACATCAAAGCGCACATTACAAATGTACTTTGCATGTATAAGAATTTGGTGACATGCCTTATACCTGATATCTTTAATTGCGAATGAAACAGAATCCCCAAAAGGTGCTATGTTATAGTCCCACAATCTTCCTATTTAAGACCTAAATAAGAGAAATGCAAGAAAGAATCAAAACAAACATTAAGGCCCAAAGACTTGGATAATCTCTCTTTCCCCGGCTTTAAACAACAAAAAAATCTTCTTTTTCTTTATTTCACCATGTATTGGGGTCTTTGCACTATAAATATGAATGTGAGAATGTAGCATTTCAGCAAGATTTGAATAAAGAAGTCTTACCCTTAGAGAATCTGGGACCATGATGGAGAAGGGCCTTTGTAAGGCAAACATTTTCAGGTAGATCCTTCTTCATTTATTTAAGAGGAAATATCCCATATGCATGTTAATGTTCACCATTCTAAATGGGGAAGTCCCTATTTCTGAACCAAAGAATTTCAGGTTTCCCCCTCCGTTAAGCAGGTGTCTTTCCATCTCTCACAAATCACAGAAGGTAAAAAGACAGCCTTTCAGTGGTGCCCTGATGTGCATTTCAGTAAGTTTATTCATCAGAGCACGTATAAATTGGAATGAATCATATTCTCATACTTAATAGCAAACAAAACTCTATTTAACTCATGTCCAGCTTTCTTTCGTGTTCATCTCGTTCAAGGGCATACCTTCCTATTTCTGCTTCTTCTTTTTTCTCTCTCTCTTTCTTGGACACCTCCAACCCCCATTGACAACCAAAATGCAGGGCTATAAATGTAAGGGTGCTATACATCATGGGGCAAGTCCAGGGAACGTGTCCTCTACCAAAATGCACATGAATCTCTAGTACAGCTAAAATTCTGGAGTCCTGCTGAGGTTCATTTTGTATGCCAAGCAGGGTTAAAAATGTGAGCCCTGTATGGTTGTCCTTACTTGTCAGATGAGCTACAAAGTTGAAAGGTTACCTCTATGAAATTGCAGCTGAGTTTCTTAGCTCTTGATTCTAGCTCCTGCAAATGAAAAGAGTCCTAACTGAAAGACAAATCTGACAATATGATAATCTTCTAATTTAAAAAAGTGAACCCTTATCTGTTGATCTGAAGGAGATGGTTGTTTAACCAGTCAACATGATAAAGAAAACATGTTTTCCCACAAGATCATAAAGCTTGAACAGTGCAGAGAAGCAAATGTAAGGCAAGGGGCTTCCATCTATTCTACCAGTTCTGCTTCCCCCACCCCCCCCCCATCTGTACACTCAGCCACTCACCTCATAGACAACAGCCAGTGTCTTCCAAGTCAGACCCCACCCCCAATACCAAGACACTGTAAAGTGGCATCTTGGCATACTTTGACTCAGACGGTTTCTGCATTTCATAGTTGGGGCGGGGGGTGGAAGAGGAAAGCAGCATACCAATGTGGTGAAATCTGGAAACAACAGCATATATACAGACACAAAAAAAAGTTTGCATATTGCACAGAGCGCTTGAAGATCATAAATCTATGCATGAGAAAGATGTAGTGGAAATTTTGGGGGGGATTAGAGTTTATTTTTGTCATCTCTCTGAGACAGCTACTCATTCATCCAGATCACAGCTAAGAAAAAAGCTGGTCACAGAAATTAGCAGTTTCAGCTCAGCAGCGAAGTCGCCAGCCTGTGAAGGCAGAGAGAAATTGACTAATTAGCAATGCGCACTAAAACTTGACGGTTCTTTATAGAGAGAGAGAGAAGAGAGAGGGAGAGAGAGGGAGAGGGAGGGAGGGGGGCTCGCTTTTTCCCCTTCTTTCTTCCAAAGATGTTTGAAATCGCAGTCATTTACGCTCGACAATTTTTACAATAGCCTTGAGCCATAATTTTGCGAGTCTCTCCAGCATCCATCCCCCTGTACGGTCTCTCTCTACTGGCCAAGCACGACCGTTTCTCTCCCCAACCGTGGATTTCCTATTACTCTCGTTACGACTCACTGAGCCCCAGGCCCAAGGATAATGATGTGTTGTTTCTTGGTAGCATAATTTGTCACACGTACATTTTTTCTTCTTCTTCTCTTGCAGAAAGCTCTGCTCCCTCTCTCTCTCTCCCTCTCTCTCCCTCTCTCTTTCTCTCTTTTTCTCCCTCTCCTACATTTTCTTGCTGTTGCTAATTCATGGTGATCAAATGATGTACGACAAAATAAATTGTAAAGAGTGACTGCCTGGAGTTGGGAACCAGAAGGTGTTTTCCCCCTCCCAAGGAGAGAACAAACCTTTAAAAAGGAAGGACAATTGATTTTTGGGGGGGAGCTTAAGTGAGCCTTGACTTTGCAGCTGGTTGAAAGCAGGTAAGTTTCTGGCCTTGTGTCTGCCTTGTGTGTA
>PVKU01012436.1:0-35379 GCA_004027475.1 Anoura caudifer
TAAAATTATATAGGTTTCAGGTGTACAATTATATAATACATCATATGTATATTGTATTACTTGTTTACCACTCCCGGGTTCCTTACATCAGCAGTTTATCCCCCCATATACTCATCTATAGCCCCCATGAGACAAATTTTAAATATATAAGAATACTAAACTTTAAAAGAAAAAGATAAAAATATACGCCATACAATAAGAAAAAATATGTAGGCTAGGGAGACATGAAGGCAAGAAGTGTAGACAGAGAAAAACTTCTAATAATAAATAGTACAATTATCTGGGGAAAATTTCTCAGACAAATGTACATGGGTTGGCAACAGTTGTGAATAAATGAAATAGTTTATTCTTATATTATTAATGATTGCATTATTTTCAATATAAGCAACTATAAACCTACTTTTGCCTACCCTGTATAACAAAACATTAGAAATTATAAATATCTAGGAAAATAACCAAGACTAAATAGTAATAAGTATTTAAAGCAAAAAACTGTTTTGACTATTTAAAATAAAATGTGTAACACTAACATGGAGTTTAAATATATGCAAATACAATACATATAACAATGATAATATGAAAGATGGCTGAAAAAGAATGAAATAGGTTTCACTATTTTATGTGAAGTTGTACAATATTAATATTTAATAGTGTGTAGAAATATTAGATGTTATATTTTATTCCCTAGAAAAAAATTGCTAACATGCTTACAAAAAGAATAGTTAAAAAGTCAACAGATAAATAAAAATGAAATATTAAAAAAATATTCAGATAATCCCCCAAAAAAGAAGAAAGAGAGAATAGGGTAATTAAAACCAGATATGGCAAACAAGGAAATAATAAAATAATAAAGTTCTTGATCCACTCATATCAATTATTACATTGATGTTAATTATCTAAAAACTTTAATTAAAATGCAGATATTTTTTAAAATTGTTAAAAATAGCTGATGCATGCTTTCTACAAGAAATAAAATTTAAATAAGATAGATAGAAAGAAGTGAAAAAAATTTCCATGTCCAGTAAACATGTAAAGGCTTGAGCGGTTATATTAATACTAGGCAAAATGAACATTAAAAATATCATCACCAAAGATAAATAAGATCATTGAAATTGTTAAAAGTAACATATCATCAGAAAAACATAACAATTATAACAGAACATTTTAATAATAAGCATGTAAAGTATGATAAGAAAACTCAACAAAAGTAAAGGGAAAAACGAATAATTAGATGAATGCGGAGAGTTTTTTTAAACATATTCTCTCAATAATTGATAGAAAAACAGACACAATAATCAGCAAAATCATTGGGGAGCTGAATAACACTAACAGACGTCTTAAGCAATTTTATATTTCTAAAATGTCCCTCTTAACAATGACAGAAAACATTCTTTTCAAGTGCACGTGCAACATTCAATAAGATAGACAATAAATTGGACATAAAACAAATTTCAATGAATATGAAAGGGTTAAAATCACATAGAGTATGTTCCTTTAATATGAAGAAATTAAAAATGAAATCAATAACATAAAATTTTCTAGAAAACTCCAAATATTTTGAATTTAAACATTGAAAGTTTCCTAAAATACTTTGATATTATTAACATGGCTGCTATGTTGGGAATACATTGAGGCGAGGTGATTTTGAGAAAGATTATAACATGAGTCTTCTATTTGTGTTCCTTTGTTAGGGCCTGGACAATGGGGGGTGTAGACTGTGGGAGTGGGGGCGAGTGGGTGGGGGCGAGCAATGTGGAAAAAAGGCAGGGCAACTGTAACTGAACAATAATATTTTTTTTTAAAAGAAAGATTTTAACAGCTCCAGCAAAAGAATATAGTTTTAGTATGGTTGGTGGCAGTAGGAGTGAGGAGAGGAGGATGGATTTTGTACTAAAAAATTCAGGCTTGTTTATGGCGCCAGAGTAGAGGGTTCAAAGTGAGGCAGGAATCTGGAACAACTTTGAAGTTCTGGTTGAGAAACTAAGTGAGTAGTGGACCCATACATTAAGACGTCAAGGATAGAAGAAAATATAGTTTGAGAAGGGAAATCAAAGATTTAATCTTAGATATATGGAGCTTAGAATAACTTCAAGGCTTGCCATTCAGGCAGAAAACAGAATTTGGGGGTTTTGCCCAAAATTTTATGTGCAAGTTCAGACTGGGAATTCTCAGTTGAGAAGAAATATATTTAATTATATAGGTACAAAGAATAGAGAAGAAATAGAAACTGTCTCAATAATATGCTTATTATTCTCCATCCAATATATCCTGCTTATGTTTTTTTTTTTTCCTATTTTCCAAAAGTAACACATCTCTTCTCTTCTGGAGCGTGTGTCCATGCAACTGCTGTTCTCTGAGATGCCCTCCCCACTCCTCACCTGGCTGCTCCTACACTTATTTCTCATCTTAGCTCAAATGTTAATCTTCTGAGGAATATTTTCTTATCCCCAATGTAAAGTAGGCAACATTTTTCCTAGTATTTGTCACCATTTTCACTATATATGCACTTGTGTAACTATTTATATATGTCTGTCAATAGAGATATATTTTTAGATGCAGGTATATGATAAAACTTTACTACATGTTGAAACACAAATATCGTATTTGTTTTGGTCCCCAATAAACTATACCAATGACATTTAGCATGTTATCTGTGAAAGTTGTATTATTTAAGAGATGTGTTTTAAATATGACATTCTATTTAGGAGAAAAATATGATCCTTAAGGTGAATGTTCTGCTTGTTATATATTCTTAAATATTTCACTGAAAACTCATTAAAATATTAGTATAACAATTGTAAGGAACTATAGAAATGTTTCAATTACATTTCTACCTGCAATTATTTGACTTACATTTTGAAAGCTGGTAATTTGTTCTTCTGTAAAGAAGAGAAAACGTGGTGGGGGTGATACTTGAAATCTATTCCAGGACTATTTTTGGAAAAAATTCATTGAAGAAAGTATTCATGATTGTTCTCTTACATGCTCATTTACTTTTTCTCCATTTTGTCTTTTGTAATCAGTTGGATGTTCAAAATTTCAGTTATAATACTCCTAAATAAAAGAGGCTACTCATAAAATAACATTTTCAGCATTATTTTATCTGATCACCTGTCTACATCAATGTATGTGCATGGGTGCATTTGAGAAGGGAACCCCCAAAATACAGAAATATCTACTGGTAGACAGACCCCTTATAGTATGTAGGTTTCCCCCACTTCCTAGGTGAGTGTCCTAGGAACCCATCTGGATCAGTGTACCAGCTGGCATTTTTGTGAGAGGCTGCTTTAGGTTTCAGTGAATTTCTTTTCAAGATTCTTTCAAAATGTTTGCCCATTTCATGACAAGTGATTTACAAGCACACATGCCCACTACATGCTGAGTGTTCAGCAGTTTTTGACCAAAAAAAAAAAAAAAATGGCATGACCCCCCATGCCCTACCCTCCCTATTCATCCAATCTCACCCCGTAGGAGTTTTTTCTTTTTTTCCCCAGTTGACAAAAGTCCTCAAAGGGAAACATTATGCCAACGTGGAAAAGGTAAAACAAAAAATCACAGAAGCACCAAAGACATTAAAGTTGATGAATTCAGAAATTGTTTTGAGCAGGGGAAAAAAGTCTCCATAGCTCTATTGCATCAAATGGAGAGATTGAAAGTGACCACAGTTTAAACATGTAAAAATATATATACACAACTTTATATAAATAAATTCTGTTTTTTGGCATCCCTGCATGCATGTCCTTCTATATACACACACATATGTGCATACTCAAACTTTCTCTCTCTCTCTCTCGCACACACACAGAGAATGAAGGTTTTCCTCCACATCTAAAAACAATTTGCAGAGAAAATTTTTCAAGAAATTAAGTTTTAAGCCAGGTATTTACCAGAGGCATGTATTTTTTCAAATCTCAAATACTGCAAAATAATAAATCCAAGGGTTATAAGACATTGAGAAATAAGCCCATTATATTTGTTCTTGTAACTCTACCTAGATGAAGAAAAAAAACTCTACAATAAGAGCATATGTTACAAAGAAAACTATAAATAATGCCTGACACCGTAGAGAAGTAACTAAATAAATACTAGTTATATTTAAATGAAAAGGACTACATACATCCACCTCATGCAAAATGACTACCTGTTAGACATTATGTACTTATGATGGACATCAGTACACTTGGCAGATGCAGTGTGTGCTTTAAACTGGAACCCCCAGACATTTCCTCCTGCTTGATTACGTCTCCTTATAACAGAATTCATTTTACCCTTGGTGATAGAATGCTGTTTCAGCAAGAGGGGATCACTTATCAGGCAAATTAAATTCCCACTTAATTTCCTTATAATAACTCAAAAGAATGGGTATCTGAGCTTTGGGACTCAAGGAGAATTTATTACAAATCGGAAAATAAGTTTTATATGTATATGTAATACATTTGGATGAACACTAAAATATTGTAAGTGATTATAGTGTTCATTTCAGCTCTAATGCATTTAATATCACAACAGGAGTAAACAAGTATGTCTCATTCCAATTATAAGTTATGTACTAAATTTTCTTTCTGCTGAGAGAAAAGCAAATTTCTAAAATTATTTCATTTTTTATTTTCTCTGTTGAGGATTATTGGAGTAAGCTAAAGTACAAACACAGGAAGTTAGTTATTTATTTCCTTATGTGAATAAAACAATACTTAAAATAATTGAATCAAGTATTAGATTGAGAGGAAAAAAACACAGGAAAAATTACTTATAATGTTTACTTGATCTGACAACTTACTAAAGAATATAATTGAGCACCAATAACATACTAGGTATTAAAATGGATCCAGAATTAAGCACCTTATTATAAAGAATGCAGGTGGTAGACTCTGCTCTCAAGATACATTTGTTTTAGAATGGTGCCTATAACAAACGAAAAAAAATTCTTGACACAAAATTATTGAGATCTATCTAGTTACTATCAATCTAGATTTAACAATGCAGGTGTCATTCTTAGGTCTTCTAAAAATTATTTTTACTCTGATGTTAATTTTAAAATCTGCTGACATAAAGTTTGTTTCTTCTTTTGTTCTTGTGTTCTAGTATATTATGGTTTAGATAACAGAGAAAGGTTCACATATTTGGACTTATTTTGATTTCATCCTAAAATTACTATATCATAGGTAATTTACCTCTATGCAGCTAGACTTAATTCTTACATTGTATTTTGAATTATATTTTTAAATGTTTGTTACAATGTCACTTATTTTGATTGTGCAAACTATACTAACTTGAATTAATTTTACCTACAAGGAGAGCTTAATTTCCCAACTAAGCCTGAAGGGAACAGAACACAGGACAGCTGGAGGAAGGAGGGTTTTAGGTTCAGATACCACAGACCATCACTTTAATACTAAGTTCTCATAAATTTCCATGAGGAGATGTTCCTTAATTTGCTACTTGCTTTTATGACCATCTCCAGAGAAGCTTTAAATGTTTATATATAAATATATGTAATCATAATATATATACAATGTATTATGTGATACAAAATATATACAGTCTTTTCACTGGAGAGTGTTGCAGAGGAGGTCCTCGCATCATCAGGCTGGAATCCTCATAGCTCTTTATCAGAAACAGTAAGTTTTTCTAACAATGAAGGAAGATAGCTGAGTTTTTATTATGTAAGAGGTAAAGTTCGTCACTTTCAACAGTTGTATACCCTGTCTAGGAGTTTTATTGGTTTATATAAATTGGTCTATGAATTTTAAAAGCTTTTTTTGTTTTATTCATATCTTATTTTTATTTAAAGTTTAAATATTTTTTTCAAAGATGAGACTTGCTTAGCTTTTATCTTGGAAAGCTGTATATTGGCAATCTAGTCTGTTTATCCTATTTGACTAGAAATCAAATGCATATTCTCACTTCAGGTGCTCTGGAGTTTCATCTCTTCCAGACCATATATCCCTAACCATAAATAAGTGTGCATATATGAGGATGTATGGGAGAAGGTAGAACTGGCTTTTTGTTTATAAAATTTGTACTAATTACAGTGGAAGATCATTGCATATCTTGATTTAGGACCCGTAATACAAAATATTTAGTACATCTAAATAAATGAGCACTTTAATAGATATGTCTTTTTAATGGGAGATGGAAAGTGGCTAACGTGCCATGCCAACTGAGTCCAAAAAAGCAAGAGTGAATCATTGGCTTTCATTCTTTATTGACCACTTCAAACACTTTATGAAAAATCAGAAAGCAAAGGGAGAGGGGCTTGACAGATGTTAATAATCACATTGCTCATTTGCTGAATCAGTAACATACTAGTATGTTAACAAAGTCAACCATTAACAGAACACAATTGTAAACAGTCTTTAAATTGAGTATAAAACTTTGTGGCTTCATGTACTTCAGATTTAACTTGCATTCACATTAACAATTGTCCTCTGCAGTTTACCCAATGAGGAGATAGCTCAGCTCAATTTCCTAAGTTGTAGTCACCCTAGAATTTTAATATGTCATAAACTACATGAAATGGTTAGTGAGTAACTGACAGACCTGATAAATAATTCATTAAAACCAGTAAGTATGAATTTATATAGAGCAAAATAGTAAAAAACTTATAGATCCATTTTATTGTGTTGGATAAGCTATTAAGCACTATACTTGCATTGCAGATTTAATACCAAGAATAAAGATTATGAAATTAAAAAATAAATATATGGTGTACTGATAATTAATAGGTACGATGAGGAAAAATGAGGTAACATAAAAAGATATTGACTCTAGATGGCCAGAGAACTCTTCCGAGGGTGGGGTATGAACAGAAACTCCTGGACGAAGTGAGGAAGCAGTTGCTGAAAATGTCTTGTAGACTATCACACCAAGGAAAATAAACTGAACCAGTTAGCTATTGCTATATTCCAAAATCATCATAAAACTCTGTGATTTAAAACAATAAGGGTGTAATTGATTCATGGGACTATGGGACTATGGGTTTGTTTGTTTGTTTTTGTATTGGGCTGATTTCATCTAAGGTAACCTTCGCACTTGTTTTCAGCTGCCAGGTTAAAGGGTGGTTGACTGATGTAGTATGGCAGTGACTGGCAGGACCAGTTCTGCTCCATGTGATTTCCCAATTCCTCAGCAGTCTAGTCACGGCTGCTCATCTGATCATCTCAGAATCCAACGAAGAGAGGGAGGCACCCAAAGCCTCTTTCATTTTAATTTTTGTTGTTGACACTATTACAGATGTGCACATCCTCCCCCCCCCTTTGCCCATCTTCACTCAGCCCCCCATTCCTTCCCTCTGGCCACTGTTGTTTTTGTTTCTGTGTTATGCATATATGTTCTTTGGCTGATCCCTTCACCTTTTTTCATCCTGTACCCTGCTCCCCACTCCCCTCCAATAGCTGTTGGTCTGTTTCATGTACCCATGCCTCTGTTTCTATTTTGTACATCGGTTTATTTTGTTCATTAGATTCTACATATAAGTGACATCATATGGTATTTGTCCTTCTCTGACTGGTTTATTTCACTTAGCATTATAATCTCCAAATCATCCATGCTGTTGCAAAATGTAAGATTTCCCAGCCTAGTACTGGCAAAAGGCCAGGATTTAGATCAATGAAACAGAATAGAGAATCTGGAAACCAACCCATGTCTATATGGTCAATTAATATTTGACAAAGGAAACAAGAACATACAATGGATTACAGAGTCTTTTTAATAAATGGTGTTAGGAAAATGGGCAGGTACATGCAAAAAGTGAAATTAGATCACCAATTTATACTACACACAAGAATAAACTCAAAATAGATAAAAGACTTTCCAGAGGGGAGAGGGGAGGGGATTATAAGGGAAAAAGGTGAAGGGTTGGCAGGAACAATTATAAAGGACACATGGACAATAACAAGGGGGAGGGGTGGAAACAGGGGAGGGAGGTGGGGAGGGCTGGAGTGGTGGGGAGTGGTAGGGGGAAGGTAGAAAACTGTACTTGAACAACAATAAAATATTAATTAAAAATAATTTTTTAAGTCTTAAGTTGTAAACCATAAAGATCCTATAAGAAAATATAGTCAGTAAAATCTCAACCATCTCTCATAACAATGTTTTTACCAATATGTCTCCTAGGACAAGGGAAACACATGAAAAAATAAACAAAAAGACTACATCAAACCAAAAAGCATTTGCACAGCAAAATGTGCCTAGACTCTTAATTGAGCACCCTTTCTTACTTTTGTTATATTCTTTTGACCTAAGAAAATCACAGTCAGTCCAAAGTTAAAGTGTGAAGGAAGGAGGCTCTATCTCTTAATGAAATGAGCTGCAGATCATTTTACAAAGGGCACATATACAATGAGAGGAGTGAAGAATTATAGCCATTTTTGCAATCAATTTACCAAAGAAACTATGTACAAAGGGCTGGAGCTGGAAATATGATTGGCATGTCCAAAACTAGCATTGAGATCACTGTGGCTAGAACATAGTGAGCAAAGGGGATAAAGAAAGAAATTCAGAGAGAATATCAGAGGATATGAAGTTCCTGGTAAGCAGTTTGTACTTTATTACAAGTGTCACAAGAAAGCACTGAAGGTTTAGAGGAGGTAATTAAACTGATTTAATTTACATTTAAAAAAATTGGTATTATTAAAATATTATTCTTGCTTGATTTGAAAAATTTGTTCTGGGAAGCCTAGAATAGAAGCAGTGTAACCAGTTCGGCAGCTGAAGGGTGGAAGAATAAGCCACCCCAAAATATCATTTGGTGGTTGAATTATTTTGAGCTAAAGTGTGGGGAACTCTGGCCAGCAAAGTTCTCCCAGCCACCTGGGATGAGAATAAAGAATCCCCCTGACAAAATCCTGTTGTTCTGGTGGGGAAGGGGTGGTGATACCCTCTAGTGGAGAATGCCCATATGGCTTTTATTAGGGTTGGGAAATGCAAGGGGATACAGCACAGGTGCACAGCTTGTCAATCGATGTCCACAAGGCTATAGTCAGAAAAAACTAACACTATCTATGGATCACAATGGAAGAAACACAGAAATCTTTTCAAGTCAGGGTCTGTGAGACAGGCAGACACCAGATGGTTGTAAAGGCATACATCATGAAGTAGGGAGTTCCATTCCTTATGCCTTGGACTCAAACACCTGGGTTATACTGACAGGGCTTATCACTGGGCAGAGCAGGCTCCAAAGGACAAAAATGTACTATTTTAGTCTGATTCCCATGGGAACCCTGGGTGTAAGAATTGAGTTATGCCTGCCACCTGCGTTATTACCTGGTTTTTCAGGGAGACTTACCAGCCCCTTTCAGAGCTTGCACTTGAGGGGCTACAATCTCTGAAGCCATGCAGAGCAGTCCCCAGTACTAAAGGTACTTGGAAAACAGCAGATAGAAAAAGGATGCTCTGATTTATTTCTTTTCATCCTGAAAATAGGAGATAAAACTCCCACATGAAAGCCTCCCTCTCTATACCAGAAGAAAATAAATATTCTTATTGTCAAGGGTCAGAAATAGAGACTGAAAGAATTCTGCACAAACAGACCTTATTAAAATAATCTTACCTTTCTTTAGCCATTCATATATTTTAGTTACTTTTCCATAATTGCCTCTCTTTCAACCTGATATAAAAGCATTTATGTTTTGCCTCTTCTTTAGGTCTTTATTTCTTTATGGGGACCTCAGTGTCTCATAAATCTTATATAAATTTGTATGTTCTTTCCCTGTTAATCTGGCTCATGTCCATTTATTTCTCAGGTGCAGCCAAAAACTCTAAGAGAACAGGGGTAAATTTTTGCCACCCCTACATGGTTACTGCACAGTCTAGGCAAGAGATAGGAAAATATTGGAGGCACTGGTTGATGCAAGAACTCTCCTGTGGATTTCTAGTAACTACCTTTGCTCCTCCCATGCTGCTTCTTTAAGAAGCATGGGATGAGCAATTTGTTCACTGCAAAACACTTTTCTGTTTATTTATTTGAAGGTTTGGTTTTGTTTTCTTGTTACTATTGCTATTTCACTAGCTGCTCTATTTCACCCATTTTTCTAGCTGTTTCTTATCCAATCACCTCTTAAATGTTTAATTTCTTCAAGGTAAATCCTAGATTATTTCTCTTCTCTATATAGTGTTTTTTTCCACATTACCTTTACTCACTTTATAGTTTCTTCTTTTACCTTATGTTAGCCCTGACTTCTCCTTTTGGTTTCAGAAAAATAAAGTCCAAGGTCTATTTTTGATGTGGACCCTGGCTCATGGGGTCCACCATTGTGGATGAGGCATGAGACATTCACACAGACTACCGAGCCCTGTGGAGGAAAAGGAACAGCATGGTTTTTCTCTCAAGGGGAGCAAAAGCCTTGGCCCTTGCCATGACCAGACTTTATTTGGTTTCTTGGCACATAACATGATGGTCCTCATTGACTATGCACAGGTTCACTTTAGGTGATTACCTTTTACAGACAACAAAGGAGATGATGCTGCTAATCACATCACAGAAGAAGGATATTTGCAAATGAAAAGGGAAAAGTGGTTGGACCAGTTACACTGGTCCTTGCAAAGTTTAGCATGGATTTTAGGAAGTTATAGTAAGCACTTGCTGCCTCAATTCAGGGTGAGGAAGTTTTAGCAAAAGCAAGTCTCACAGCAGTCCAGACAGAGTGCAGGCCTGATTCCCTATGGGAGAACCTATCCGTGGGCCCACACCATGCAGAACAGTCTCCTACATATTTTATATCCTCATTTGAGTGTGTTACATACTCATGAGCCCTAACATGGCCCAAACTAAATTAATGTCATCCAACTTTACTGAGGTGGCTGAGCGCATATATCCATGACCTAATCTGCCTTTAAACTGGAATTTAGTTGCTGGCCCAGCCCCAGATATGGCTTTCTTGTCAGCACCACTGGGGCACAGCAGTCCTGCTACAGGTGCTTCTGTGGGCTTCCTCTCCTGTGAGTCTTGCAGGCCACTCACCCTCCAGACCGCTGAGCCCTGGCCTGCCAGTGTGGAGAGCAGGACCAGAAAATTATGTTGGTTTGATCAAAATAGCATAAAGTATTTAAAACAAAATGGACTCAATCATGTCAACCAAATGGCTAACATCAGCCATGACACTTTGGTTCAAGAGGGAAACTACCTAAGTCATGCTAGACACATCTGGCAAGGAGACACATCTAAGATATCTGCACACACGACCAGAACAGATGTGTCTGCAGAGTGGGACCACTTATGGACAGGCTCCAGAGGAAGTTCCCCATATGCCATCAGGGGTACCAAGACAACTATCAAGAGACCCAGAATGGTAGAGTATGCCACTTTTAAGGGTATAGCTGAGGCAGGCACCAGACCACTGCTGAGACAGCAAGCCCCATACATCAGAGGGCTGCCCCATTCCACATTGATCTTCCTTGGCATTGACTGCTGGATGCTCTGCCCTGCAGTTGAGAATTTCATCTGCCCTGCTGCTTATCTGGCTCTGGAAATCCTTCCTTGCAAGATGTTAATGACTCCCTTGCCCACTGTGCTGTTGCCTAAACATGCTGACTGACACTCTGGGACTCAGGTTCATTATGCCCCATTGATTGCTGTGTGTGCGTTACATTTCTCTTAGATCATTTAGAGGGTTAGTAGGATATTAATGTATGTGGTGTTCTACTCTGAGTGGACCTGCATTCAATAAAAGCTGAGTGAATAAGTATAGTTACATTGTGTGACTCTTCTCTGTCCCTTGGTACCGGGCTGCTCAGTAGGCAGCTAGCCAAGCAGATGCCTGGCTGACTTATAGGAAAGACTATATCAAAAACAGATGCTCATGACAGGCAGTCTCATGCCAGCTATGGCCGAAGTGGCAGGCATGAGCTCAGGAGACAGGTGGTGGTAATCACGGAGATACTGGATGCCATTGTAGAAATGTCTCTAGGCAAACTGTTGTATAGACTCATGATTTCTGAGACTGCATGGCCTGCATGACATGAAGGTCAAGCATGTTCTTCTCGGGCTATTTAGACATGTGAACATCTTTCTTGGCCACCATCACTCCCTCTTTACAAACATTCATCAATGGCTGAGATGGAAAAGAAAAGTGGAAATCCATCTTTCAGCTGAGACTTTAAAGGGGTAATTAAAGTTAAATGAAGTCATATAATTGGATCAGAAGCCAATGTGACTGATGTAATTATAAGAGGAGGGAGAGACACAAGAGATGCAGTTCTACAGAGAAAAAACTACGTGAGGACACAATGAGAAGGGGGCCATCTGCAAGCCATAGCGAGAGGCTCCAGGAGCAATCAAACCTACTAACTTCTTAATTGTAGACTTCTAATCCCCAGAACTGGGAAAAATTAACATTTTTTTAAAACCATCTATTGCACAGTACTTTGGAATGGTAGCTCCAGCTACCTGGTTGTTTGAGAAACAACACTCCTGCATTGTAGAGGCACTAAAAAGATCAGTGGACAAAGAAAAAGGATATTTTAAGAACTAGATAAATTTTGAATATGCTCTCAATCCACACACAGATCAATCAGCATTGTATGGAAGCCTTTAAGTTTTGAGGAAAACTTCAGCTCCATTCCTTATGTAACAACTAAACAAAATGATACAGAGAGTGACACCTCAGAAACTAGCTTGAAAAATAAAAATAAGAAACAACAATAATTAAAAGATCAGATTATCAGAAGCATCTACTTTTTAGAGGAGACAGACTTTGAGTTTTAGTCCAGGCAAGTTTCTTAAAATAACAATAATAATTAGAAAGAAAATTGAGAATACAGTTGTTTCAACATATTATCTAAATGTCCGATTTTCAACAAAGATATGGAAAATAAAGCAATGTGAAGCATACTTAAGAAAAAAATGGTCAATGGAATTTGACTGTAAGAAGCTCTGTTGCTGAAATTACTTAACAATAATTGCAAAATATATTTTATAAATCCGCTAAAAAATTGAAATCTATGATCAAAAGAGAAAGGGAATTATGAGGGCAGTGATTCAACAAACATGGAATCTCAATATAGAATTTATAAATATGAAGAAGAAGCCAGTGGAAACTAATTACATAGCTTCAATACAGGTTAGAAATGGCAGAAAAGTCAGGAAACTCAAAGTGAAATGCATAAAAATCACCCAGCCCGGAGAACAGAAAGACCAATGAGTGAAGACAAATTAGCCTCCCAATAAATACCTGACAGAGTTCCAGGCAAAGACAAGGAAGAATGAAAGGGCCTAAAAACTTTGAAGAAATTATGTATAAAACATGTTAAAATTAATTAAAAACATTAATCTTCAAATTTTAGGAGCACAAAAAACCCATATTAAAATAATCATAGAGATCCATCGTTTAATGAATGGAAATACTAAATAACCATATGTTTTAGGCAGAATAGACTCCCACAAAAGATACCTAGGTTAAAGTTGTAGATACCTATTAAAAGCTATAGAAATTGTATGTGTGTATGTGTATGCATATTCTATTCTATTCATTACATTATATTTTATTATATTATACACATGTACTTCATCTGTATGCTGTCCGAAGAATAATAAAATAAAAATGCCACTGATGGTTTGAAAATAAAGGGAAAATAAATTGTAATATTAAAAATTTCAATGAACTAATAATACTGTCAAATGAAATAGGATTAATTCAAATTATCAGAAGGAATAAAGTGGGTTATTTCAAACTGATAAAAACGCATAAGAAAAGCAACATTTGACAATAAACAATTGTCAATTTATTTAACAATTTAATTTCAGAATATATAATTCAAAAACTGATATAAAATGTAAAGTATAACTGACAATGTTTTTCAGTAAACATAAAATCAAATTAGAAAAAATGCATACATCTATAGAGAATCTGACCAAAAATGCACAATTCTAAACTACAATAAAAATCTTTCATATAAAAATACATATAAGTTTCTACCATTCATTACTAAATAACCCAGACCAAAATAGAAAACCTATGGGGTTTCTAAAGCAATACACAGGGAAAAAAATCATAACCCTAAAATCCTTTATTAAGAACCACAATAAAAACAAAAACAAAAAGAGTGAGGAAAATACCTAAGATTTAAATTTTTAAAAAGCCCATAAATCAGGGAAGATTAATAACCATAAAACAGAAATAAAAGTAATAGTGTAATACAGAAAAACAGTTAATCAATAAGAGCCAAAACTCCTTCTTTGACTACTTCAAAAAATGAACTGCCTACTAGAAATAATGAAGAAGATAAGTACAAATCATCTTTATTAAAAAAAGAAATATAATCATATAAGGAAGTTATTTATAATATTTTTGTTAAAATAAATATTAAACTTAAGATGAATTAGACCTCTTCCCAGGAACACACAAATGCTGCATTGACTTAGGAGAAATGAAGAACATGAATCCATCAAAAAGCAGAGGAGAAATTATAGATCTACCTTCTAAAACAGGGCGGTTTTAGATGAGTTGTATCAAGTTACTCATCTATTATATCCTATGTTGGACCTGTTATTTCTTATTTATACAAAAATACCCAGGGAACTGAAAATAAAAAGCAACTATGAAATCCCTTTATGAGGCAAAAAAAAAAAGCCTTAAAATTAAATTTATAATAAAACATTACCCAAATTTATTTGGCAAGTAGTATTTATCTGATACATTAGGGATGTCTCAACATAGAAAATAGATTGATATAATTTACTACAGGTTAGACTAAGGTAAGGAAAAATAAGCACTTCATTTTATACCAAAAACATTTGATATTGTTAGTGTTCTATTGCTATTTAAAAATTAAGGAAAATAGAGATAGGGAGAAAATATTTTGCACCATGCTAAAGATTAAAACCCCAAATCTAAAATGAACATCATATTTAGTTATGACATTAAATTGGTGACCACAGAATCTGGATCAGAATAAGAATTTTTGATTTTATCTCTCACCTTTAGTATTATATAAGGAAATCTTCCAGGCAAGATGTCAGATTAGTTAAACATGGCTTGCCCCCTAATACAACCAATCAAAAACACAACTAAATTATAAAACAGCCATCACTCAGAACAAACAGAAATCAAGTTGAAAGGAAGTCTGACAACTACAGAATTGAAGAAAGCAGATCCATCCAGACTGCTAGAAGGGGTGGAGAGGCAGGCACATGGAATGAGCTGGTCCCACACCCATGGTGGTGGATAAAAATTTGAGAGGAATATCTTGGGACCGAGGAGTCCCAGCCCTACAACAGCCCCACCAGCCCAGGGTTGTAGTAACAGGAAGATAATTCCCTATAACTTCTGGCTGAAAAACCAGTGGGGATTAAGATTGTGGAAGAAACTACTGGAGTCCCAAGCAGTTCGTCTTAAAGGACCCACATACAGATTTACTCAGACTCGCTCCTTCTGAGCTCCAACATGGAGGTACCAGCTTGATAGGCAACAATAGCATACAGGGAGGAACTGAAGCAAGTGTCTGTCATCAAGGTGAGAGCTGGGGGACAGAGGCCATTGTCCTTTTTCTGAACTCTCCCCCCACCCTGGCAAAGCCACAGAGCCAGCAGGCATGTACCATATTTCAGACTCCTTCAACCTGGCTAACACTGTTTCCTGCACCCTGGAGATTCTCTTGAGACTCCATTCCATCCAACTAACTGTTAACAGGGGCTTTTTCATGTAAATGGTCTTGGATCACGCTTCATAATTTCCTGAATCCTCTCAAACAAGCAACAGCCAGTCTAAGTGAGTCCCCGGCCCCTGTTTCCCTTGCTATGTGGCCCCAGGCACATCACTGGCAGCAGCCAGCCTAGATTCTCAGTTTGGCTTCACCTGGGAAACTCGAAGCCCAGCACAAGTAGCAACCATCTCAAATTTCTTTATAGCTCATGAAGGATGGCCCTGGGCAGACTACAGGTGGGGGTTGACCTTGACCTGCACCACCCTAGAAACCCCAGAGCCTGTATACTCAGTGGATACCTACAGACCACATCAGAGCACCATTATCCTGCCCCTGCACAACTGATCCTCCAAGGAGGGCACAGGTTGGTGGTCAGTGGACACAGCCAGTCCTTGATGCTGACTGGCCTGGGTAAATCTCTCTCATTGACCTGCAAACAGCAACCAAGGCTCAACTACAAGAGGAGCATGTAGTCAGCTACACAAGGAGGGCACGCCTCAAGTACCTACCTTGAGTGATAATGGAGGCTGTGCCACTTGACCCTACAGGACACTTGCTACATTAGGCCACGCTACCAAGACAAGGAGTCATAGCAACTGTATCTACTAGATAGAAACAGAGGGAGGCTGACAAAATGAGGAGACAAAGAAACATAGCCCAAATGAAGAAAAAAAAAAAAAACAGCAAAACTCCAGAAAAAAGAACTAAACAAAGTGGAGATACGCAATCTATAAAATGCAGAGATCAAAACACTGGTTATCAGGATGCTCAGAGAATGTAGTGAGGACCTCAACAGCATAGAAAAGATCCAGTCAAAAATTCAAGATAAACTAATTGAAATAAAAAAACAACTTATAGGAAAACAGCACTACAATGGATGAAGCTAAGAATCATACCAATGATTTGTAACATAAGGAAGCAAAAAACAACCAATCAAAACAATAAGAAAAAAGAATTAAAAAAAAATGAGTATATGGTGTAAGCAGCCTCTGAAACAACTTCAAGCATTCCAACATTAGCATCATAGGGATGGCAAAAGAGAAGAGAAAGAGCAAGAAATTAGATATGTTTGAAAAATAATGGAAGAAAACTTCCTTAATTTGGTGATGGAAATAGTTGTGCAAGTCCAGGAAACAGAGACAGTCCCAAGCAATGGATGCAAACAGCTCATTCCAAGATACATCATAATTAAAATGACCAGGGTTAAAGATCAAGAGATAATCTTAAAACCATTAAGAGAAAAGCAGTTAGTTACGTACAGGGTAGTACCCATTAGACTGTCGGGTTATTTCTCAAAAGAAACTTTTCAGGCTAGAAGGGGTTTGGCAAGAAATATTCAAAGTCATGAAAAGCAGGTACCTACAGCCAAGATTGCTCCACCCAGCAAAGATATCATTTAAAATCAAAAGGCAGATTAAGAGTGTCTCAGACAAGAAAAAAGCTAAAGGAGTTCATCATCACCAAACCATTATTATATGAAATGTTAAAGGGATTTAATATAAGAAAAAGGAGAAGATCAAAATTATGAAAAATAAAATGGCAATAAATGCATATCTGTAGACAATTAAATCTAATAAAAAATTAAGCAAAGAAGAACGGAGACAGAATCATGGAAACAGAGAGCGTTTTGATGGTTGCCAGGTTGGAGGGGGTTATGGGGGAGTGGATGAAGAATGAGGGGATTAGGAAGTGCAAATAGATAGTTGCAGAATAGCCATGGGGTTGTAAAGTACAGTATAGGAAATGGAGTATAGGAGTAGCCACAGAAATTATACGCATGACTCATCGACATGAACAATGGTGTGGGGATTGTTTGAAGAAGTGGGAGTGCTGGGTAAAGTGATCAAAAGGGGAAAAACTGGGACAACTCTAATAGCCTAATCAATAAAATATTTTAAAAAGATATAAGAATGTAAAAATAAGTGTGCATTTAATCAGGCAAAAAAAAATAGCCAAAACCATAAGATAAGAATAATAATAAAAAATACTAGATATTGGGAAAGAAAAGGGTTTATAAAAATGATATTCAATTTTTTAATTATTTGCATAACAAACCAATTGGCAAGCTCTCGTAAGTCATAATTTAGTCATCTGGATGAAGAAAAGATCAAATATGGGAAAAATTAACAGATTTTATTTATATTAGAAATAAACTATGTATACATTTAAAAAGTGTAGTCCATTTATAGTAGCAACCAATACCCAAAGAAGCTCAAATGAACTAAATTTGTATGAAGAATTTTTAAAACCCTATTGAATGAATGTAAAGAAGATATCAATAAGAAAGTATTACTATTGTGTCTATGTATCCTTTCATATCTGTGACTACTTCAGTAATGACATGTCAATACCTTTGTCCAAACTGATCAATAAATGCAATGATAATATAATTTTAAGAAAAGATTAAACAGAATATTTTGGAAGCATATCAACTTGATCTTGAAATTGATATGAGAAAATACATCCAAAAATAAAAAGAACAATTTTGGAAATTAAAAACAAAGATATGAGTTTTCTGATTCTGATGTCAGAGTATCTGTTCATCTATGATAATAAAATGTGTTATCACAGGGACAGACAAAAGACCATAAAATAAAAATGGGATTTCAGAGAGAACAGAAATAGGCAGATATACATAAGGATATTTACTTCACTGTAAAACTTCACCTATGTGGCATGAAAGTGGATTATTCAAGAAGTGAGTTCATAATGTTTGGGAGAATTTTAAATTATTTTCCTTTTTTGTGCTATTACACAAACTCTAAAATTCAAAGATATTGTAAGGGAAGACAGAAAATCTGTTTATAGCCCTGTAATTACTGAAAATATATTTCAATTGATCTTAATGTAAATCTTTTGTCTTATGATGACCAGTGTCAACTGAGTTTCTAGAAACAGAAACTAAACTTAGAGACATTAGATAATGACAATACAAACAATAAATTAGACAAAACAAATTAAAAATTTAATTAGCTAGCCTTGATTCCAAATGTAAATCAAATATTTACATAAGTTGATTAAGGTTTTTCTTTCTGTCATTTTCTTTTAATTTGATTAAAATAAAATAAGATATGCATAATCTATAAAAAGTTTTCAGGATGCAATCTCAACTCCCTATGTTTTCTTTTTATTGTTTTTGAATGAGTCAAAGCATTTTAGATTTAAAGGTTTTATTTGTGTTGTTTCTTCTACTTTTTCTGAAGACATTTATTTAAAGAGAATCGATAGAAATATTTGAATTACTTCGAATAATCTAATTTTATCAAACTTTGTTTTCATCATTTATTAGGTGTTGGTAGGAAAACACATTCAAAGAGATAAAGAAATTTGGGGTTATATATAGTTCATAAATGTTAATGAGCATTGTAACTTTTTATAAGAAAGCCATTGTTTTAATATTTCTCATATTTATATGATCACTGAAACTTGTTTTATAAAAAGCATTTTATAGAGTCTATTTAGGGAATGTGCAATTTATTGATAATCATTGTTATATGTTTAACACTGTAAAATAATTAGACTCTGCAAACACAATTTATAAAGACATAATGAGCTCCAGATATTAGTTATCAAATAAATATGAATTATTTATTCTAGAATTAGAAAGAAATTCAAATGTCACTTCTGTTTTTCTTACTTTCTTTTATAGTTTTATATATCCACTTATTTTCATATATAAAATGAATCTTCTCAAGTCAATTGCAGACATTTTTAGGTGGAAAAAAGTAATGAAATCTACTCTTAACAATGAAAAGCACTTCAGTTTATTAAATTAATGAACTTTAATTTCAGCATTTCCAATTAACCTTCTCTATCCCCAAAGTCCCCTAGAGTTCCCAGTTGTCATTGTACATTAATCTTTCTCTGCTATGACTTGAATCGTGCTTTTGGTAATGTGCCATTCTTAGTGACAGTGATTAGTTAGAAAGGAGCATCTCATTAAGAGGTTGAATTCCAAAGTATCAACAGATATAACAGTCATCTGGCAGATCATCTGGCACATATTCTTGTATCCATGGAAATAAGAATGCAGGTTCATCAATATTAAGAACTTCCCCTCCTTTTATTCATTACATATCAAACTATTCTTGCATAGGTAGAACTACATTCTCCCCTACTCCTTAAATTAAGTATCCATAAAATTAAAGTATAGGATAGCATCAATGTAGAGACAGAAAACTTAATCTAAGGCAAGGGTTTTTTAAAATAAATTATAAACATCATTTGTCTTATGACTATCGAACCTGAATTAAAAAGTAATACTGAAAAATAATTATGAAATAATGCATGGAATAATAAAAACTTCTTTAAAAGGAAAAAAAACTCATAAAACCTGTCATTTTTACTTTCATGAAGTGATGCTCTGTATTGACACATAATTAACTTTTAAGCAGAAGTCTATGATAACTAGTAAACCTGTGAATCAATAAAATGTGGTTCATTAAGTATTATCATTAAAATTCTTACCTCCTAAAAATACTCTTTGGAAATAACAATGATAGTTTATATAACAATGATAGTTTATATTTAATCCAGACTATCATATTAAATGCAAAACTGATACAATTATTTTGTTTAATATATCTTCATTTCAGAACTTGAGCAAAGATGATTTTTGGTATCTTAATTAAGGGAATTTTATTGGCCAACTGTCCATTTGTTTTACAGAAATATAAAACATTTTTTCAACTCCTTTTCATATACTAAATCCATGTAGCTATCTAGAATGAAAGATAGTTTGAAACTATTTTCCTGCCAGAGGCCTCCTAATTTAGATGTCCATAGCAAACCAAGTTTTTACAAAGCTGTGAAATACTAAAGTGGCTTCCTAAAAGTACTTTAAGACCTGCCATAGTAGCTAGAAAGACAGAAAATAATTATTGCTACAAATTGTTTTATTATAAAAAGTGAAAATGATTTTGCCTTTTTTTCTCTGTTGTATAAAGGGTATTTAGTCTCATATTATCAAAAAAACAAAACCCCAAAAAACCCTTAGGAACAAAAATCCTTAATTTCTTAACTTTACTGTTGAGAAGTATATGCTCCATATTTATGAAAGATGAACTTTTTATCAAGGGGACTATTTTAAAAATCTAAGACAATATATCTAAATAAAATTATCAATGTTTTGTTCTGATTCACAAGAAAGATATATTACAGATGTCAAAAATATAACGGGATAGGCAGTGTGCACAAATGTTGAACTTTCTAATGAATGTTTATTTCATCCTAGTATTAAATGCATATATCTGAGCAAGAAGATATAGTCCATTTTCTATTTCCTATAAAAATAAAGATCTGGGCCAACTAATCAAAAATATAAATCACCCTCTAGATTTAGGCAAGCTGCATCCAAATATTCAAATAATCCATTTATAAAGTACGTAGGGATATCTGTCTGTCTATAACCAATAAAAGCAACAGAACTTGAGATTTGGTTGGAATATAAAATGGTTTGTTTTCAAATTGTGTAACTATAAATAAGTTACTTAACTTCTAAGTTTAGTTGTCTTATCTGTAAAATGCAGTTCTGGTGTGACCTGTGAGAGTTCACGTTTCCTTTAAAGCATTTAGCACGATGCTTAGAGAGGAAATAGAGTAGTGTTTGAAAGCATTGCCTGGTTTGAGTCCAGCTCTGCCGGTTATCAACAATTGACTTACAGTAAGTTACTCACTGTGCATCAGTTTGCTAATCTGTATAATGGTGATAATATTTGTATACATTATATAAGGTGCCAGCAAAAACAATGCTAATTATGTGAAGGGTTTTTTAAAGATTTTATTTATTTATTTTTAGAGAGAAAGGAAGGGAGGGAGAATGAGAGGGAAAGAAACATCAGTGTGTGGTTGCCTCTCATGTGGCCCCCACTGTGGACCTGGCCTGCAACCTAAGCATGTGTCCTGCCTGACTGGGAATTGAACCAGCAACCCTTTGGTTCACAGCCTGTGCTCAACTCACTGATCTACATCAGCCAGTGTTGTGTAAGGGATTTTGAATTGGGGTTAGCACAATCTTAACAAGAATATGTATGTGTTATTTTTATTACTAGTAGTTGTTGCACTCTGGCACATATAAGAATAACTCATTTTTGACAATCACTATATGTATTAATGAGAATCAAAAGTTTAGTAGTAATTATTAAGAAACTTATTGTATTTTTTTCAAAATATTGAAGAGTTTCACTTCATATTTAGGCCATACATCAGTGCACTCATGCAAAAATAAAGATGCTCTAAAGAGGTCTCAGATAGGGAGGAGAGGAGAGGAAAGGAGAAGAAAGGGAAGGGAGAAAAATTGAAGTTCTCCAAGGATCTTTCCAGTATAAAATTCTGCAATTTGATTAGTCTCCAGATGCAAAAAAATGAAGGAACAGACATGATTTGTCTAATCTTTCTCAACCTTATTATTCATTGTGAAATTAAGAACTGACCATTCTTTCACTGTAGAATAGAATTTTAGTTAATTGTTGATCAAATGGAAATACGTGAAGAAAAAATAGTTCTGAGTAAAGTGGTTAATAACCTGAGTGTATGCAGTTATTGAAGATTTATATTTGACTATGTTATAAGGGGTCTTGAAGATGGAAAGCTTCAAGTTTTAATATGTCAAAGATAAAATAAAATTGATTTTTTTCTGCTCAGAACTCACAATAACAAAGAAAAGTAGGATCAGTAAAGTGATTGCCAGTTTCCGCAAAAATTAGAACCTTTGTGTCTCTAAATGGGGCCAGGAAAGCTCCCACTATACGCAGTGAGTCAAACTAAAGGAAGCAAAGGTGTTGAGGAAAAATGATTGGAGTGCAGACTTCAGACCATATGGTTCTTTGAAGAAGTCACCAATTCTTTGTCTATAACAACAAAAATGGATACTGGTCAGTGATGAGTGTTCTTGTTTTGCAGGTGGGTTGATCACAGAATCAGGAAGACATACAATTGACAGCTAATAATCGGTAGGTCAGTTCCTGCTGAAGGGAGGTTTCTGAATCAATACACATTGTGTAAAATTGCTAAATAATTCCAAAGCCAGCCATTGCTTATAATAAAAAGGAACACAAAAACATTCTTCAAAAAATGTCAATTAATAATTTGACACATCATAGCAGCAGAATTCATATATACATGAAATGTTACCAAAACATGTGAAGAGGAAAGACCAAGCCACCTTTGCTCTTGTTTCTTTCAGAATTGACAACTTTTCAATAGACATTTATTTTTAAATAGACATTTTGGGCAAAATTATTACATCTTCCATAAAATATACTTTGAATGACATAGCTTTAATATATATACTTGGAGAGAATTGACGTATTTTTACTATTTGTCTCAACTAAGAACATGTAGTATTCTCTATGCCTATTATTAACATCTTATACTAGAACTTTTTAAAAAAATATTTTATTTCTTTATTTTTAGAGAGAGGGGAAGGGAAGGAGAGAGGGAGAGAAACATCAATGTGTGGTTGTCTCTCATGTGCCCCCTACTGGGGACCTGGCCCACAACCCAGGCATGTGCCCTGACTGGGAATCAAACCGAGACCCTTTGGTTCACAGCCTGTGCTCAATCCACTGAGCTACACCAGCCAGGGCAACATCTTATACTAGATTTTTTACTTTTTTTTTCTGTAGAGTTCTTGGCATGTTAATTATTACTAATTTGTACTTTCCTCTTGCTAATATGAAAGATACATTATTTATAATTATGTTTAGAGTTAATTATTTCTGTTGGAGATAAATGCTATTGATTGTTTTAAGTTGCCCTCACACCCAGGGATCTATTCTAATTAGTTTTAATGGCCTGCTGATTTTTCATGAAATTATAATAACTTCTACAAATAATGACACTGTTGTTTTCTCCTTAAGAGATTTCCAAAACCCTTGTGTACATTTTTATTCCTATATTATTATCTATACCATCCTGCACTATATTAAGCCAAAGCCCTATGCTTCCCTCAGTGTCACTGTTCTGTAATTGGACGTGACCCTTGCCAGAACCTTAGAAGCTAGGTCTATCAGCTGCTCTTAAGGTATCGTTTTTATTTTTTAAATGTTTGGCCTGTAAGAAGGATGGTTTTTGTATTTACCCTTATGGCATAGTTCCCAAGTTATCACCAGGCATGTGAGAGTATGAATGGGAGAAAAAAAAAATTAGTCCCTGATCTGCTTTGTTAACTGAAATAGAGACACCTCCTTAAAAGATGTCCCTGCCTTAGCCAACTGACCCAGTAGATTGGAGTATCGTCCCATACACCAAAAGGTTGTGGGTTTGATTACCATTCAGGGTACATACCTAAGTTGTGGGTCCATCCCCAGTCATGGCATGTACAGGAGGCAACCGATCAATGTTTCTCTGTCACATCAATGTATCTCTTTCTCTCCTTCCCTCCCTCCCTCCTTCCCTTCTTCTCTCTCTTTAAAATCAATAAATGTATCCTTGGGTGGGGATTTTTTTAAAAAGATGCTCTTGATGCTGCCTGTGAGCACACCATATTTCTGACTTGTATATTTGTTGCACATTTTGGCCTCTTGGGGTCTCTTAAATGTCTAGGTGAGTCTAATACTTCCAAAGGTGCATATTGTAAAATAATGTCCAAAATAGGATACATTTTCAAACCCATGGTTCAGGAAACTCTGAGGCAGAAAAAGTGTAGAAAGGGAAATGCTAAAGAGAAATCAAAGCCTCTGATGAGAGACAAAACTACCATGGATTGATGAGGAAAATTCCATAGGAAATATAAGAGGAGAAATCCCTTCTTGAGTGAATAAAGTCTAGAGTAATTTTCTATCTAGTTTCCCCTGACTCGATCCATCATTGTTTCCATTTGGTCCAATGCATGGGAGCGGGCTGCAGGGTGACTAAAAATATGCCTAGTGGTGTCAGGGAGAGGTTCAGGTAAAAGCCAGACACCAAGTGAATGAGCATGGAAAGGTGGAGGGCTCTGGGGGATGAGAAAGGGTTTTCACTCTCCTATTAGGAACTAGGATTTTACCTTCACTTTTTTGTAAAAGGAGTTTGAAAGAAATATAATGCACCTCAGCCATAAAAAAAAAATCCACTTGGACCCCATTGTGGTCTCCCCTCAAAGGCCTCTGGTATCCAAAGCCTCCTAGTCATGCCTGAGGGTGAGCCTTTTGAAGAGACACTGGCCCAGCCCAACCTGGAGGCTGGCCAGCCAACCTTTGAGGTTAAGTACGGTGTCACCCACCTTCTTGATGAGCTTCACCTCCTCACCCAGGAAGTGGTTCTCCAGAAGTCACAGAGATGAGGGTCTGTGAGGGTAGAACCCAAGGAACCAGATCCAAAAAGGAATGCCTCAGGTTCTTCTTCAAGGCATGGAGGCTTCCTTGGTATCCTGAGTTTTACCGTATTCATCATGGAAAGGCTTATGCATGTCCTGGAAATGAATGTGGCAACCAAGCTGGTTTTGCATCTTTAAGAAATGCTTAGTGCCCTCCTGCATTCCCTCAGCCAACTTGCAGAAGAAGTGGCCCATGAACTCCAGAGCCACACTGTCACAGTGGAAATAGAAGCCCAAAGAGAGGTAGGTATAGGAGGCTGATGGATACAGGTTGACTTGGCAGCTGGCAGCAGCCTCCACCTGGGTGGAATAATTCTGATGAATTTGGGAGCTCATGGTTTTTTGGCGATAAGGAGTTAAGGTCAGAACCTGGCTGATCTTGGAGGCTGAGAATGGCTGAGGTGGTTCCAAAGGTGCTCGGAGGGTGGCTGGAGGCTGGAGGAAGGGGCACCCTGGGTCTGTTCTACCTAAGCACTGTTGAAGCAATAGACAGAACTGGGGGATGACTCAGGGCACTGCCAGCCTGCGGTGCATTTAATGATTGAAATCAATACTTTAAAATAACATTACAAAGGCAAAAATAATATAATTCAAATATGACATATACATTACCAAATTATCTATTGATTATATATGATACATAAGAAAGATTCCTAAACTCTGGAACCTAAAACAAAAATAAAAATGAAAATACTACTTATGAAATGGTGAGATATAGCTTATACAGAATTTAGAGAGTATTTAAGTATTTAGAAATATTCCGTCCACTTGGTTACTTAGACCTGGGTGCCACTAGTCATATAGCTATTGACATTTAGATTTAAATTAATTAAGCACATAAAATAAAATAATAACAAATGTATTTTAAAATAAATAAAACTTTAAAATTAGCTTTTCATTCTTACTAGCCACCATTTAATTGCTCAACATAAAAAAAGATATTCTTCAGAGTTAAACTGCAAAACCCAGGCATCATGTCCTAACTCTATGTCCTTTCTCTATGTCCTAACTTTAGTTTTTAATTCAGGATTTTTGAATCTGTAATACCAAGCTCATATTCTAGTAGAGGTTTAAACAATACCATGCATGGAGAAAGAAGCTCCTACTGAGTGACAGATTTGTATCCAGATCACTGACACTGATATGATGGCTGCCCTTGGAATCCTGCTCAGGCCACATGGGAGGCCCAAACATACCCATTACATTACATCTGGAGCTTAGGAGCCCTGGCAAAGGCCTCCCCTGAAGCTGTGGTATCTGCCAGGTTGTTGCAACCATGTAGACCTGCTTAGTTCCTGCAAGCTGCTGTGTAAGTATCTGGCACACATTTTTCAGAGCAGATAAGAGGAATCCTATCAGGTTGGAATCAATGCAAATGATGCACTCTCTTTTGACTAGGTGTTTGCTAAGTCATTAGCAGATATGTCTTGGCTCATGTGCCTACATTCACCCATCAGAAATGTATCCATTCCTATACAGGCTTTTAGCCACCATAACCAATGTATTAGTCTGGGATCTCCAGAGGAAAAAAAAAACAACAGGTAAATTATATCTATGTCTATCTTGCTCTCAGAGTTAGTAAATTTAAATAGCTACAAACTATTAGATAAAAATAGTGAGAGAGAGAAAACTACTTGTAATAATAGTTAGAAAACTATTATAATCTTCAAATCAGGATACAATGAGGGCCTAAACAAAGGCAAGCACAGGGATGTTGATGAAGAGGGGCAATTTGAAACATTTTCTGAAGGTAAGAATCAGTATGAGTGACATGTGGGGTGGTCTCCCAAGAATTTCGCATCTAGATAATGTGTACTCTCTTAGCCTATGAATACAGCTTTGAAAATCTGGAGATTTAGTTAATGGAGACAACTCACTTCAAATTTTAAAAGACGAAACATTTGTATTGCTACCAATGATTCCATCTCTTGTATTACTCGTTCATGAAAATAACGCTACTGTTATCATTAGTTCTTCTGAACAGCAAGAAGTTCAAAGCATTGATGCATCCTAAAGGAGCTTTTTACTATGACACAAAATCCATCTCATTGTCTATTAGATATAAAAGGAGATTTTGTGACTCATAATTGAAGAGACCAGAGATAAAGATAACTCAAGTAAGGTTTGGTTCATCATCTGAAATATTTCATCAAGGACAAGCGTACTTTTGGTACCAGCTCTGCTTTCTCTGGTCAGCATAAAGGTGATCACATTCATTCACCTGCTGTTCCTTTGTGGTTGCAAAATAGGTGAACTTTCAGATCTGTGTTTGTACCCTATGCATGTAATTACATGTGCACCTATGTGCATGTACATGTCCCACATGGGTATTGATACATATGCAACCAGTGTCCCAGAGAATGCGTGAATGGGCCACGTTGTGAAGTGGACATAAATTTTTGGATTTTTAAAAAGACTTGCAGAAGGGCAGTAACTCATGTTAGAGGAGAAACTGCCAAGTATAGAACTAGAAGAAGCCTCGAAGATTTGTATGTTGCAGCAGCAGCCATCTCTGACGCTCACAGTGAGGTGTGTGAGCCTCTACAAAGCACTGTTACCACAGGGGATTGACTTTGGTGCCCCCCCCACATGTGGTTAAATGCTAAGACATTGAAGTCAGTATTGCCTTACCCTTATTGATCCTTATTTTCCTCATATGTAAATTTAGGGTGATAAATATCCACTTTAGAAGGTTGCAGACTAAATGTGACAATGTCTATAAAATGTTGAGTACATTTCCAAGCTCAGGAGGTACTAATACATGTCATGGTGTGGCAGCTAATGGTAGGCTCTGGCCCTGGACCACCTCACTTCCTATCCCCTGGTCTGACATTTACTTGCTGAGTGATCCAGACTAAAATAAGTAATCTCTGTGCTTCAGCTACTTCTCACAAAGTGGACCTATTAACAGCCCCTATTTCACTTTCAGACTTTATACCTTCAAAAATCAAGTTTAAAAATGAATGAGAGTCTATCTACATAGTAACTGAGAAAAAGTTTCTGGGAAGGAAAGTTTTCTCACCAGAATCCATAGAAAATGTCTTTTTTCCCCCTAAAACTAGGTGCTCTGCTCATTTTCAAACATATCATTTGATTAGGATTAAGAAATAAGTTAATAAAATTAGGCCTTTAGTGTCCACTTCTGGGGTGAATAGATTGGCATAAATACAAAACCACATCCCTGTGATACATAGTGACTCAAAATAACAGTTTTCAATGAAAATTTTAAGTATTATTGTTTAAAAGGAGGTTGAAAATTGCCAAGTGTCAAAAACACTATTACCAGGCCATAAAAACAGTTGTTAAAACTTTGTAAATCTCTAATAAAAGAATTTTCTGCCACAAGCAGTATAGATGTTATTCTGATAACTTGTGCCAAATAATATAAGTAATAGTGTACTGAAATGGATTCACCTTTAGGTTTCCATATATACTATAGAAGTTTCTGATGCTGTTAGTAAGAACCTGTCATTAAAAACAACAAAGCCATCAACAACAATGAACTGTTGATGTAAATGCAGCCCTGCAAAATTCTTTAGATTATGAAATTAATTTTCATGCTGCTCATAAATGCAACATAAATTGCACTGCAAAGGGTAGCTTAATTTTTTTGTTTTTATAAAAAGCATTTGAATATCTTTTAAAAGGGTTTATGTACAATCATATCAATGAGACATTAGCTAAATGTTTCTCTAACTTGTGTGGCATCTAAGAAAAAATAAACTTAAAGCAAGGTGTTGGGTTAAGAGGCCAATTCAAATTTAAATTAAAATATTAGGAGACTTCTCAAAGCCTATACCCAGAAGGCACATTTCTACTACACTGTTTCTTCAAATTGCAACAGATCTATTTATGAGACTATGAATTCTGACCTTATGTATAATTGGGGAAAAAAAAGATTGGTTTTATTTTCTTTTAACAAACTAAAAGAAAATAAGCAATATAGTACAATAATAGAGAATACATACACACACATATATTTTTTGGCTTTAAAAATAGGAATTTTGACTACAGAAGTTATTACTATTAACATGTCCAAAGCTTTACTAAGTAAGCACAATTGTGTATTATATTACTTAACTTTCAGATATTTTGTTAACATTATTCAAATCAAATTTGAGAGCTGTGCTAAGATTCAAACCTAAGTATCTAAGATTTTAAACTTAGATACTCTGACATATAATATACAAAAATATGTGAGTACGTATAAATACATTAATTTCATGCTACTAAAATAGAGCCATAAAAAGTCATGAGATATGCATGCAAACAGAAAGAATGTCATCATAATATTTTTATTTGTGATCCTCCTGTAACAGGGTACAGCCAAGAGGGGGGGCCCAAAAAGGGAGTTGGAATGGGACCCAGAACTCAGGGTGTCCAGGAAATATTAGAAAGACAAATAAGATGTCCTCACACCTTCCCCCTCAGGTGTGAGTTGGGGGAAGGGACAAATGGAGCAGGGCCATTGAGTTGTTTTGCATAGCAACAGTTTTGCAGATAACCTCCAGAACGGTCATTTAACATATCTATAACCTTTAACTGGTTTCATAGATATGTTAAACAGCCGTGGCCATGCTCTGAGCCAGGGGGATGGAAAGGACTCCCCCGCAAGATATGACTGGAGGAGGAACCCCAAGTTACAGCTCCTGTGTGGGAGCTTGGAGAAGATTGGCTCCAGAAAATGGGGACACACCTGCCCAGACTCATGATGGCATCCCAATAACCTTGGAAATACACGGGAATGCTGGCAGGTGTAACCAATTGTAGGAGGAGTCGGAAATGGGGCTGCAGAGGAGGATTGGCGTGGGGATTTAAACCCAGGCATGGCAGCCATTGAAGAGAGATCCATGCAGTTTCACCAGAGTGCAGGACCCTCACAGCCCTGTGAGAGAAAATCACCATGTGGCTTTAGCAGAGAATTGCCACTCAGTTTTGTCCAAGTGGAGACCTTCTTGCAGCTTCGCCAGAGGGAGAGATTCCACGCAGTTTCACCAGAGTGCAGCCCCCTGCAGCTTTGGTGAAGAGGGAGAGCCACGAGGCTTTGCCAGAGTGGGGACTCCTTCCCCACAACTTTGGTACAAGAAGGACCACGTGGCTTTGGGGTGCTCCCTTTGGCTGCATGGTCTGAGAGCAAGAGAGATTTTGCTTGGGAGAAGGGGAAAAGGACTCTTGCCAGTAGGCCATGAGAAGGTGCCACATGGCTTTGGATTAATTAGAGATCCTGCCTGGATGACAACACAACTGAATGGTGTCAAGAGCCTGGATACTGGACGTGTGCTTCTCTTCCTTCCATTACGGTACTCTGAATTAGGGCAGAGGGAGAGAGGAAGCATTGTGGGTGTCTGTGGCTATCCAAAAGGACTTTGATATTTTAACAGAGATGTTAGGTCACTACTTTAACTCTGTATAGCATTAAATAAACATTTCCTTTCCTTTTCACAAATCTCTGGCTTTGAGAGACATCTTTCCATAAGGCAGACATAACAGACCTTCTGTTGCTCTGTAACACTCCCAAAAAGGAAAATATATAAAAATAGTACAAAATTCCACTATCTCAAACTATGTAATAAAGTTAAAATGAAGCTATTATACCACTAGTGAAAGAATTAAACTAAGAATGTTGAAGTTTAGAAAATTCTAAAGTAGTATAGTCTGGGTGAAATTAGGAGTCCCCAAATTTCTCTATACTGCATGTGACACTTTAAGAATGATTAAAAAGAAAATCAACTGGAAATCCGCGATGGCAGCAGAGTAGGTGAATGTTGCACTCACCTCCTCCCAGGACCAGACTGGAATTACAATTAAGTTATAGAACAATCAACCTGAATAACCAACTGAACTCTAGCTGGAGAGAAGATTTATAATGAGAGATTCATAGAAAAAGGCAGAACAAGACTGGTACAAAGGGTAAAGACATGAAAAGTCTGGCCCCACTCCAATGGATGGAAGCTGAGATTCTGGAGGGATAGCTCAGCTACAAGATTCACCCCAAACTGGGACCCCAACCCAGAGCACCAGAGCCAGGAAGACTCATTAATATAACATCCAGCTGTGAAAATCTGGGGATTCTGTCCACCAGAAAGAGATGTTTGCTAGAGACACAGGTGCCCTGTTGAAGGGCCAGCACACAAAATCTCATTTGCAGCCACTCACCTGGGGCTCCAGCAGAGGGAGGGTAGAGTGAACTAGAGCTGTGAGGAGAGATTGGGGCTTGTGCCACTGGGGACACAGCTGAAGGGACAGTCACCATGCCACAATACCTGTGCTGAGTCACTCTCCCACATCGAAGACATCATCTTTCTTGGGTGGAGCACATGCCCCATAATGCATCAGCCTGGTAGAAAGCAATAGCCCCACACTCTGAACTTCCTCTTGCCCCACCCTGGGGAGCTTACACCCTGCTGAGGAGTCAACTGCCTTGGCTAAAGCACAGAGGTCTGTGCAGACTTGGGGGTGTCAGTGACAAAGTTGTATGGCTTTTGGTCAGGAATCATCCTCCCACTTTCCTATGAACCTGACTGGCATTTCCCCTTCAGGGGGGATCCAGTAGAACCAACCTCCAGGCTTCCTGCACCCTCACCCTCCTGATTCCTGGTGACTCCACCCTGCTGAGGACTGGGCAGAATCTGAGACACTGAGTTGTGTGGCTCTGGGGTAAGGGCCACTCCCACCACAATTTCTCAACCTGACCTGCAACTCCCCTTCACGGGAAATCCACTAGCAGCATACTTCTGATTGCTGGTGGCCCTACCTGCTAAGACTGGGCTCCTGGCAGAGTGTAGGACAGACTAAGTTGTGTGGCACTAGGATGATGGCATTTTGTCTCACACACTCAATCCGTGCAGAGCCTTCCCTTCACACAGCCAAACATGGTCTGTTTGGGCCTGATAAACTCTGCTGGACTTACCCTGATGGTTCCCTGAGACCCTGACCCAACACAAAAGTGCAAGCATGCAGTGGGTGGCAGCTAGACTTGGTGTACTCCCAGAGACTGTGGCTGATTAGCCTCAGAACCAGCACTGGCATATCACTCTGGTGACAAAACCTTCTTTTAGTTTTTTAGACATGGTTTTCTTTAGTTTTTTTTTTTTTAATTTTAATTTTAATTGTTGTTCTTGTGCAGTTTTCTGTTTTTTGAACAAACTTAAAACAGTTGATTTAAAACTTTTCTTTGCTATATCCAACATCTGGACTTCCTCAGAGACAGCTTCTACTAACTGCTTTTTTTTGTTGTTATAGTTGTTTCTTTGCACTTCTTGAATTTTTTATTGTTCTTGAAATAACAACTCAAATAATATGTGACAACTCTGGAAATATGATCTTCCCCTCAAAGTTTGTAGTTGTTCTTTCTGTCCTTTATTTAACGACTCTCTTGACTAATTTGTAAAAACTATTCTTTGTCATTTGTGATGAATGAAATCTCTGCTTGGTTAGTATGATAGTCAGTTAATTGGACAAACACTTCTGTAAATGATGAACAAATAAGTCTTATATTCTTTGCCTAGGAGTTTGGTGTGTATGTATGTTAAGGAACACTTTCAACACTACTACAGTGTCTCAAGGTCAGATAGAAGTGAGGAGATATTAAGGCTTCCTCAGTCTTTCTTTGGTATGTGCACAGACCCTCTATATCCCCATAAATATCTTAGAGCTTTGGAAGTGCATAGAAGCATATCAATCCCAAGATCCTCTTTTTTTTGGGGGGGGGGGTCTGGCTCTTATTTACCCCATCTAGATTTATGTGTGAGGCAGCTACAATGTTAAACAATTGTTCATGATTATTAATTATCAAGACCCCCCTGCCAGATACATGTTTCCATTAATGGAGTTTTGAATCACTTCAAATATAAAGCAGCCCTGGGAATAAGACTTTCAGATGCTGTCATTCAAATAATGACAATGCTCTGGAGATAGGACTGTTAAAATAGCTCCAAGCATGGTTTTGTCCTTTCAGTGGCTTCTGGGTTTCTTTTCACAACAACAGTGTTTGTGACACTCCTGATTTTCAATGTTATAGAGAGCTAGAAAAAAGTATAACAGAGTAGGATGATTTTAATAGCCACAAAACTCACTGTTTTTCCCAAGACTTAAGGTTTTTTGTTATTTTTTTAAAGTGCCCCTCTGGTTGTACAATTGTTTGGTTACTTTTGTTACTGAACTAGAGGGGTACATTTGCTTGTGTGCATCAAAGCACAGTAAAACTTAAACAGGGACTTGCAGCAAAGGAGAGGTTGATTAGTTAAGAAAATGGCATTAAGCCTGGAGACATAGGTAAGCCAGTATCTGAAACCTAGCTTCCTGATGGCCCACATGGGGACAGATTATATATGGGAAAAATTATTAAGGGAGTTGGGGTCAAGGGCTGTACTGATTGGCTGGGACCAGGGTAGAGAGTAAGTTGACATCATATCAGGTCCTGATGTAAACCACAGCTTGGCTCTGTCTAGTTTCCTGAGGGTGTACTCCATAGGCTCTAGTAGCTTTTATGGGCCTGGGGCTAAAACACAACTGAAGCCAAGATGTTAACTTTAAATTGATTGAAACTTTGTTTCTCTGGTCAACAGACCTGAGCCTTTGATCTTATCATACTCTTAAGAGAGTATGATGCCAAACAGAATCCAAGTCCTCTGTGCTTAATGATTAAGGAAGAGATTGGACAGACAGGAAAAAGAAAGGATCATATTAAAAAAAAAGTTTTTATGCAATTACAATTTCAAGAGCTCTGTTATAGTTAATATTGAATATTTTGTTAGTGTTCTAGTTTCTTTGTTAGAGGAAAGGTTTTGGACCACTTTTGTTATTCTGGAAGTCTTGTTACCATGTATTAATTACAAAAGATATATAAAGCTTCTATAGTCATTAAGCAATACTTCTCCATTTTATATCTTGCATAAAAGGGTTTTATATTTTCACTAGAGATTTTAGCAGAAACAGAATGGCATTTTTTAATGGCAGAATCCTAAGAGAATGGTTATTTCTAGAAACTTCTCTAATGAGCTTGCCTTTCGCACATTTCTCTGGGAGTTTTAAGTGCTCCCTTATGTTAGTTTAGAAGTCAGGAAAGCCAATGACTCCTACATCAGTTGTGTATACCTCTTTAGAATTGATTATTTGAGATACATTTCATTATTATCAGCATATCTTTTTGAGGATTTAAATATAAAATATTCTACTAGATTTCTGCACCTATCAAAAAATTGGTTTTGATGTCGCTGTGTACGTGCGGGTGCATGCGTGTTCACCTTATTGACTACTGCGATCAGGGAAAAAAAAGGGAAATGTATCCTGTAGGGAAAATGTGTCTTAAAGTAGAATTTAATCTTGGGCATTCTATTAGCTATGTGGTGTTTGAGGCTAAATTTCTTATATTTGATCACACTTCTTTCCACATAAAATAGAATGCAAGGTGGTGAGAGAAGTTACTGAGTTGCTCTAAAGGTTAACATTTTAATATGAGATGTAGATTGGTAAGATAGGGAAAATATATGTTTATTACATATACTTTATTCAAATTGTTAGCAATAAGTTGTAAACAAAAGAATGAATTTTCAGGCAATATAGATTCTATGAAAGGGTAAGAAAAAAATAAACATGTAAGGAAATATTTGGTTAAGGGTTTGGCTTGGATTTGAAATGAAAAACTATTCAGACACTTTCTATTTTCATTATCTAGTTTTTATTGTTGTTCAAGTACAGTTATCTGCCTTTTCCTCCCATGCCCCCATCCCAGCCATTCCCACCTCCCTACCCCCCATCCCACCCCCCTTGGTTTTATACATGTGTCCTTTATAGCTGTTCCTGAAAGCCCTTCCCCCATTTCCCTCATTATCACCTCCCACCTCCCCTCTTCTTACCTAACTCTCTAGGCTGTTATACACATATTGTTTATTGGTATGATTCCATAGATGTGTAAGTTATGTTAAAAATTATATCAGCTAACTAATTTGATGACAGTTGATAAATATGCAGCACTTTGGAGATTAGAGTAGAGAAAGAAGGACAGCATTATACAATGTTTACAGTTTACTAATTTTCATTTGAACATATTTTAATACAAATATAATTACATATTTTTTGAAAACATCTTTTTAAAAAATTTTATTTTAATTGCTGTTCTTGTAGTTTTCTGGTTTCTACTCCCATCCCACCCACCACCCCAGCCCTCCCCAGCTCCCTCCCATTTCCACCCCCTCTAGCTTTTGTCCATGTGTCTTTTATACTTACTGCTCTAAACCTTTCCCTTTTTCCCCTGACATTCCCTCCCCTCTCCACTCTGATGACTGTCAGCCTGTTCTCAATTTCAGTGTCTTTGGTTATATTATGCTTGTTTGTTTGTTCTGTTGATTAGGTTCCTGTTAAAGGTGAGATCATATGGTATTTGTCTTTCACCTCCTTACCATAATGCTCTCCAGTTCCATCCATACTGTCTTGACAGGTAGGAG